>JXXA01015341.1:0-37257 GCA_000956255.1 Anopheles punctulatus
GATTACAATAGGCTTAATCGAGCAGAGTTTTCATACAAAACGGTGCTAGAACATAATGCAAATCAGTTAGGGACAAATTGCGATTCTTTTTAAATTAAGTGGAGTGTACGCATTTTGCTGGATTGCCATTTAGAATCAATTTCCACGAGATTAGTCGATCGACTCGTTCGTTCTTTATCTTGTATTTGACTCTCGTCTGCTCTTGGACACGAAGCGATGTAATATGCGGGAGCTGAGCACGAGACAAAAGCAAACGGATCAAGTGCGATTGAAACTCGTAGCAGAAAGGAAAAACAGTTTCGAAACTTCCAAAATTTTCTGCGAAGAGGGAACGGTGAAATCACAAATTGATATTTAATTGAAAACGTTCCTTCAGTCGGTTTTGGGAGCGTTGCGTTCATTTACACAGAGTTGCGTCCTGGATGCGGTTGTAAGCAGTAACAGTGGAAGTTGAACCGATTTTCTACCGAACCACAGCTTACATTGGAAAAGGATTAACATGCGTTGCTCACTCAGATTGTTAGAGCCAGCTTGGAACGGACTTTAAGATTATAAAGAATACACGTCGGTTTTCTCATTTCTTGAACCGACACATTCGAAGCGGACGTAAGGTGTGTTGAGCTTCTGTCCCGTGTGTTCATTTACGAGCTATTGAGGTATTCAAATGAATTGCCCACCCAAGGAGCTAGACCTGTGAAAAGCTCGGAGAACCCCGGCTCTACTTCCGGTATTAAAAATCTACATCATACAAACGGATTCACTCTGTGCTCATAGTGGACAATGAGATTTTTTTTACCAGTTTTACTTCATATCCATCAAAGAGAACCACGGCTGAATGAAAAATAATTTCGTACGATTGAATGAATGGATTCGTGCAACGATACGTTCAAAAGAGACGAAACGAGAGAGGTCAAGTGTTCGAAATCTCTATGCTACGCTGCCGCCAATCAACGCAACGCAGTGTGATTTGCGGTAATGTAGAGTCAATAAATAAGCTATTAATTTTCAGTTTGCAGCAATGCACTTTATGCTTCGATGACATAAACATGGTTAACATATTTTCACTGTTTGAAGATTGTTAATACGGTTGAAGTGCTGCTCGAGACGCATACCGTTACACTATGTTTCTCGGAATGAAGGAACAGCAACTAATACATATTTTAGAACGTACAGGGGTTTCTCCAGGGCCTATAAAATATGACATGAAATTGTGTTCCACTTTTAGTTTCATTTATTCTGAACATGAAGTCTCCTAATACATGTACATGATCCTTTTTGCTTTCTATCTATTTTCCTTAACGTCAGATAATTTTTCAAACTTTTACAGCAATGGAAGTGGCAGTTAACAAGTTAATTTATCTCCCATTTACAGTCCATTTGTATGATAATTGACAGTATCATAACCAATACGTAGTTCTAAATTCAAAGCATGATGAGAAAAACGATGAAACATTAAACGATCCATGACGTTCTTTTTTTTGCTAACGAATGTTACAAAACACTCTGCATCAAATATTAAAACTGCAAAGGACGCCAGTGTGTAAAGCCATTTAGAAAGAGCTATAACGATCTCTAAAGAGTGCTAAATGAATTTATACCTCATTTTTCACACCACGGCCCAGGTTCCTTCTGGACAGTGGCAAAGGTTTTTCTGTGGTCAAACCCGTAAGGTATGCCACATGTTTTGAATTACGGTAGACCGTGTTCATGGAATACGTTCTCTGACGCTTCTTCGATACGGTTAATGTTAGCTTCTTCTCGGCATTTTCGTATTATCAAAAAGTGTGTCGAAAGGATGCTTGAATCTCATTGCTCCTGTAGGCGTAAGCAGCAATTCACAAAACTCGGATTACAAGCAGGAAAAGTATGCAAGTAACGCGCCGAGTCTAAAGGTGAGGGTTACCACGTAAAGTAGCCGTTGGTATGTCTCACCCAGCGCGTCATTGTGAGAACGGACTGTGCCGCTCGCGCGTTTGGAATGAGAAGGGATGTTATCCCAATTTTTGACCGAAGCGCATAAAAACACATGTTGCCCATGACGTAAAGATGTTGAAAAGTGTTTCCATGAGTTATGGTTATGGTTGTAGAAGGGTCATCGAGGCAAAGGTAGAACCGAGAACGAGATGCGATTTATGTTGCACAGGACGTTGGTGTGGATAAGCCATGCTACTGAAAGTTGTAGTAAACTGACCACTCCGATCAGTGGAATATTTGTGGTCTTCCTCGGACAGAACAGATAATGTGACTGGAATTAAATTTCCTGAGAATTATGTAGTTTAAAATTTATCGGTGTTTAGTGGCCGGAGTACTATTTCATGTTCAAGAACAGTTGGTTAAATTCGTTTGTGTATGCTGTTTGGTTACAGGATGGTTCGTATGAAGAGGGTAAGGTTGGCGACGGATGGTGAATTGAAACGTGAAAAAGATAAGTTTGTTGGGAAAAGTGATGATATTGCGTGTACCAGAACCTACACTTCCGCCGGATGATAAGATGGCGGTAGGAAAATAGAGCATAACGGAAGCTATGCTTTTTTCTGTGGCGTTCAAGTAAAAGGAAGCACGGTTGTTGCCAAGGATTCTTAAAGCTGTATCACGCAACGTATGGGACCTCCTATGGAGCATGTTGCGTTGATGTTTTCATCTTTGCCTGAAATGTAAGCAATACTATTTGTGCCTGGGCTCGCTTCGTATCACTTCCATCATTTGATGCTCCGGTATTTTGCAATGACGACGAAAAAAATCTTCTGAATATCTCTGATGAATGGAAAAGCAGAAATTTCTGACGCTATTGACTTACATTTGCTGATAAGCGCTGCAAAAGATTTGACGAGGAATGTACAACAGAAATATACACTCTAATATGTGCTGTTGTGATATGTTGTGAACGTTGTTACATAGAAAAGAATAAAACTTGTGCTTAATATCTTTTATAAACATAGTCTTATAACATATAAAAACTTAAACAGTGATGTTTTGCACTTAGTAGAGTCTGTTTAGTCTATTTGATTTTGATTTTCTACTATCAACTGGGAATTTAAACAAAAAAAAAAGTTGTTAAACAGTGTTTCTTTCTTACGCATCGTAGCGTCAAATGAAATGATGCGTTGTACCAAATTTTTATACTTTTTAAATATACATACGATATGATATATAATATATACTCGTATAATGTATTTTGTGTTACCAGCCGGGCCAAGATTTAGAACAGTTACAAAAACTCTTCCGAGCTGTACTACTTAAACCATTCAATACTCATTTCAAGAGACTAATACTCGACGAACAAAGGTCACCAATTGCTGGCAGCAAAACGACCTCCTTGGTCAACCTCGCGCGGCAGGCAGACTCGCTAGCGGAATTACTGTCTGCCTGTCAGATCGGCCAGAGTGGCGAGAAAAACAAAAAAAAGTGATGAAAATGACGAACGCACCGTCAAGAGTTGGCGCAGTTCACCGTGTGATTCCGACATTTCCCAACGTTTTTGTAACACTTGGTGTAGCTGTGCCAGTTCGCATGGTGTAGGAGCTGCGTTTGGTTCGAGTTTTTGTGCGTCTTGTGCAGTTGGATGCATGTTGAGAGAGGCGAGTAGGAACGGGAAAATTTTCGTGCATACGAGGTCAGGAGGAAGCCGGATGGACAGAGGTATTTTCCGTCCAGGGTTGTATTCAACCACGCTCGCTTTGATGGTGAACCGCACTAATAAATAAGGAACCTGCACACAACAGATGAAAATAGGTTCACTAACCGTGGAAGGAGTGTTCCCTGCTCGACTACAGCACTGAGCTGTCAGTCAAAGATAGAAGAAGATTGATGACCGCCATGAATTCCCTTTTTTGCTTTTTTTCGTTTCTACCATTTCTACGTAATCGTCGTTGTCGACGTAGCCGTCCGTAGTGTGTTGATGCTGTTTTTGTTCGTGCAATTGGTACTCTTCCACTGACGACGGCTGTCGCTCGGGCGGTCGATTTCCCTTCCGGTTTTCGGTGCCTGCAGAAGCAGAGAATGTCGGTGTGTGTTGGCGCGAAAAAAAGCAAAGGGACAAACCCAGCGAAGATCCAACGCACATTGAGTGAGCGTAAACACGGCCCAGCATATGCCAGGCAGGCCAACAGGAAGGCAGTCAATCCAGCGAGGCACGGAGTGCTACGGAATAATTGAAGGGTGGGTTGCGATATCATTCACCGCAACCCCTCGGTCAAAGAAGCCCGAAGAGACCTGCACGGGGCTTGTTTTTTCTTTCGAGGGGATTTGGGTAAAATTTTAAAGGAACAGTCAAGGAGAGGCAGTTTTCCGCATTAGAGAAATTTAAATCTGCCACCCTAACGGATCCTGGTCACATGTAGCTGTTGAATTATACGCCGCTCGGAGGGATACGTCCCTCTCGAGCCGATTTCGTACGTGCAGTTGTTTTTGATGAACGAATGTGAAAAAAAGTGTTTTGCTCGTCGTCTGCCCGGTGATCGTTTTGATTTGTTGATGTGCAAATCGAATGATGTGTAAACGTTTTCAAGTGGACGATTTCAACAGAGGGATTTCACACGCTCGTAGGTTGAGTGAAGGATTGTTGGAAGCCATTTGACCATACCAAAAACAATTGAACCCTGTACGTTTTCATGGCGTAGGTCCGGTGGACTGTAGGTTCACAAATATCAGTGGCGTTTTTCGTACCGCTTTCGCGCACATTACAGGTTCAATGATGGTTTGGAGATCGATGTGACATTTAATGTTGTAATTTAACAAAACGATGAAATGGTAAAATAATTTTACTGTCTGGTGACCCATTTGGGACATAGTATGGTGCATAGAAATTTGGTTACAAATTAAGGACATGGGCGATTGTTTCATACATAAGTCTGTGCCCTGTTAAGTTGATGTAAACTTAAGAACAGATTACAATACTTCGCAGAAAATTTCGATTTAATTTTCCAATAAGATAATCCTGACTTAAAATTGATAACATTAAAGAGAGCGAGAGCGTTCGAGAGGAGAGAGAACGTTCGCTATTGCGTAGTCATAAAAAACGTAGTAACGAGTAGTAAAAATAATAATTGTGATAATTTGTATTCTTCAAAGGAAATCGATTTCTTTAATCGTGCAAGTGACTATTACTGAGTGATAACCCACGTTCGTATTCGTAACAAGGCAGGCCTAGCGACGCTTTTATTCATGGAAGTTAAAACAAAAATGTAAAATTGTTGTATTTGTTTAAAAGGAAGAACATTATGGAACTGATTAACTATTTTGATTGTTACTATTTGCAACAAATCATAACAAGAGCATGACTGCTGTTCTGTTGAGAACACGCCCTTCCGTCAGTAGCAACGTAGCAGCAAAACATGTATGACAATTTTTTAATGCATAATTTGTTAAACATAACATGTTGTAAATGGAATAAATTAATTCATGTGAAACAAATCGCGCTCCAGCGGAGAATTGTGTGTATATGCTTTTAGTGTTCAGTATTGTGTTGTATCAAAATCTCTTAATATTGTACAGCCACATAGTCTCCAAAGCATTTGATTGCAAATGAACTGATAAATTATTAAATTTGAGTTTTTCCAATGTTATCAACTTAGAACAATAATAGTAATTTAAATAAACTGGATAGTATTATAGTTCAAATAATATGCATGTATTTAAAAATTTATTGGTTAATACACTTACTTGCTTGCAAAACTTGGTTTAGATAAATGTTTTACAACTACAAATGTAGAATTCATGAGTGCAGTTCGTTCAAACTCATTGGTAGTACGATATGCATTATATAATCCACGGGAAAAGACATTTCGCGAGCATTTATTTGTTGAATTTAAGCAAACACCACAAGACATTATTCTTCACGATGTAGAATGTACCCGCAGTGCTGGTAGTTGGTGCGGTTCTTCATTCTGTTCTGACACCCCGCATCGTGAAAACCACAAAACCTCCAGTCCACTGCGGAGTTTCGGTAATTGGGAAAAGGAGTGAGGAGTAGTCTTGAAAATAGCTGATTATTTTGCGCTGTGCTACGTACTAGCACGGTTCGAAAGTGGGGATACCGGTCTGCCTGTTCACGTTAGCGAAGATGGGCCTCAGGGGTCAGATCGAAGGAAAGGCAAAGCTGTGGCACAACACGAAGAGTGTTGGTAGGAATATAGTTCTGGTACAACCCAACATTCGTTTTAAAAAATGTTTGGTTTTCGTGTAAGCTGTTATTATTTGCTGCTTTTCTTTGAAGGGTTTTTCGTGCTTGGCAACAATTTTTCCCGGCCTCACCATTGGTTGCGCCAGAGTTTATGAGTTTTTGTGACTGCGTTCACCGTTCAGAAACTTTAATTCGACTGTGTTGAAACAACAACTTGGGACAAGAACGGGATCGACAACACGCAGCACAGGATTGGGTTCTAGAGTTTTTTTCCCGAAGAATAATAATACCATCACGTATCAATCCATCTTTGTTTGGTTCGTTATTTAATTCGTCCTTCAAAGCACGATCATGGCGGAAAACAACTAGTAGGCCCCCGATAGCAGCGTAAGTCCATAAGTAAGCATATGCGTCGGTCCGAGTTGGTGGAATGTATATGATTAGTCAGTCAGTCAGCAAGCATACCTAGCAGGCATTCCGTGTATTTCATCCTTGGATTTTACCGCGGGCACACCATAGATGTGGGAGAGTTGATAGGGGGAGTGTGTCTTTCCTGTACCTCTCGGTCAAGCATGGGAGAATGGAGAATGCTGATGGAAGCGTGTGGCGTCAGAGAAACACGAATGATCCGGCTAGCAAATATGGAAACCGAATGCCAATTATAGGCTATAAAATGTAATGACGCTTAATGACAGAGCACATGCAATTTTATATTTTGTTTTCTGTCTTGTTGGTATACGCTTCCTCAGACACTCGTTCGTTCCTCACTCGATTGAGCAAGTAAAGCAAGTCGTTTATTGGTGCTTGGGATCGCGTAGGAAAGTCGAGTTAATTCACTGCCATTTCGATATTTTGATGGCGCTCATTGAGGTGAAGGTAGTGAATCGTTGTTCGATGCTTGGACGGAAGTAGTGGTGCCTGTGGGGGTCTCTCGAACGTTTTTAATTTTTCTTTATGATGGATAGTGTGCAGAATAGACCAATAGGCATAACGACAAACAGGAACTCTGTGTCTGTAGTTCGTGAAAGTTTTCAGATATTACTACGAGAAAGTCAAATATAAAAGGAAAGCGCATAGGTTGAGTTATAATGTTTACTTCATAATGCCGTGTACTCTGTCTTGTAACGATTTTCGATAGTTAAGTTTGCTGTTTTGAAGCAATAAAAAAACAATGCCACTGAATACAGTTGCGTATTGTATCGAATGTTTAATGTTAGGATGGAAATATGAGTTTAATTTTATTTCAAAACTTATCGTATGTTTACACATTGTTAAGCTTGTGGCTGTGGCCACAATGTAGCCTTTCGTATTACAGAGTATTTTGTTTTACATTTGCTGTACGTTTTGCACAGTGTTGTTTGATAATCTAACATATCTATTAATATTTCGTTTTTGCTATAATAACCCTTTTTGATACAGCAAAATGAATAAATAAATGATGGTGTGAATATGCTCAATACTTAATAATTAATACTTACATTTAACATCTATGATTAACGTGAGTCCAGAAGCAAGATAAGCGTTACCAATATAAATGTAAAATTGAAGAGTTTCAATGCAAAAGGAAGTATAAAATCAACAAATTTGATACTGTCAATGAAATATCCACTTGAAAATATAAGTGAATGTTGTTAAAAATATTTTTATCGATGATTTTTTAGTGTATTATTTTATTCATGCAAAAACTAAAATTATAACAATATTTTCATAACAGACAGACATTTTAAACGATTAATACGTACCAGGATTTTTTTGATCGAAACAGTTCCCTATGTAGTTGAACTTAACGTTTGAAATGTAAGCAACCTTGCATAATCGAAGTTCTTGCCAACTGATGATGATAATTTTAAAATATTGTCAAGGTCGTTACTGTAATTGGGATTAATTGTTATATCTCGCCATGTTAGGTTTTTTTTGCAAGTCCGTGAAAAAAAACAGTCTAAAATGTTATAAAATGGTAGGAAAATAGGTAAGAATGTAACATAGTGTTTGGCTGGAACAAAGTCTCACTCTCTGCTGCACGAGATTATAAAGAAACATTACCTGCAGCAGTCTGGAATTGGTTATGGGAGAGAGTAATCGCGATTGAAAACAGGAAATTATCTGTGTGTATGTGCGCTTGTATTTTTTTTGTTCAACCCCGAATCCAACGAATCCAACACCATGGAAGCAATCATGCGCGGTTGTAAAAAGCCTCCAAAAGATTGGAAAGAGCATGGGAAAAACGCTGTCAGGTATAGATTATACTGTCCATGGTTCTTTTCTGAGAATCAAATTTAACTGCTTGTATTGAGAAGTTTGCGTGAGAAAGACTCATTATGTAGGTTAGTTTGATGCAATTTGGGGAATGAAGTTACTAGTATAAAAGAAATAATACCAACGGCTATTAAGTCCGATAGACCTATAGTTGAAGTTGCGCACTTTCAAAATGAATGTTGAAAGTGCATGAAATCTGTTGAACACTGTTTATGTCATATGGGTGGTGAAAACCATGATTTTGTTTTATTTGTAGGATTAATCTGTAAAAGCGAATTGTTAAAAATGAGGAGAAGCTACATGTTTGAATTCTCGGTAAAGACGAATTTCACATTCAAACGACCTATATTTCCGGTTTGAAGTTTATGGGTTTGCTATGTTACGGATTAATAGATTGAGTTGAACCACCATGGTGGGTGTATTCGTCGCTTAAAGAAGAAGGCTTCGATGGGATTTGGATATTAGTTTCGTCATATTAACGACCAAAGGTACTACATGCAGGGACCGACCTATAATGTAAGATTTATTTAGCACAGTAACTCGAGAAGAAAATCTTAGGAGAAAATTTCCGCAAATTGTTTTGTCGGATTTTATATAACACCAAACAAATTTTGTATTTATGTATGATTACAAATAAGGATGTTTTGGATATTGTAAGCTTCATTTCTTTCTCACTTGTCATTATACATTTTCAACATTGAATTAAAAAAAATACCAAAACTGTTATGTAAAACCCCCCCATTCCGAAAGTGAATAGCAAAACTCGATGTCGATTATGAAATACAGATGATTATGGTTTATTAATTTGAATGATCTTCGGTGAGAACTAAAACAGTTGACTGGAAATATACAAAAACGTGGATTGTGATTAGGGCTTCAAAGTTGTTGTGCTTGTAACGACGCGCGTAAGCCAAAGTTTTCCACTTCTCTAATCCTAATTTGAGCCGTTTGCTTGGTGTTTTTCCGTTAGCTATAAAATCTAGAACTTCCTGAGGTTTTTATCGCAATCCTTGCTGACTACCGTTGCAGAAAGTTGTGGTATTTTCCCGACAAAGAACCATATCGTACGCAGTGAGCAGGGTTTGTTTGTATCTTAAATTCTAATTACTCTCGTCTCCATCCCCTTTCGTTCGTAGTTTTCATTTCACGGCAGTTGAGGGCTGATGAGTGTCGCGTGAGATATTGGAAGTGCGGTTTTATAATCTCTAAAGATCTAGAAATACGCTGCCGCATCTGGAAGGCGAAGAAAGCAAGGAGTTGGTCACAGCAGTTGCTGTTACGGTGGCCGCGTGCAAAGAAACGTTCACTCCCACTCCCATGGTATGCTGTTGTTGCTGTTTAATTGATGATGGAATGTGTTGTAGATGAGCGCGGTGGCGTTGATGGCCCAAGGATGAGCCATTGCATAGGGAGTCAAAATTGGTGCTTTTGTTGTTGTTCGAATCTCCGATTGCAGGGGCCTGACGGAGATTGTGATTGTGGTGCTGTTTCTGGTGATTCTTATTGCCCCACTGAATAGTGACAGATGGTGAACTGACGCCAATGAGGCCACCGTCTGGGGAAGGAGCAGAGGCGACGGTAGGCTGATGAGAACTCGCGAGAAGAGGGAAGGAAGTGTCAACCAAAGGATTGGCAGTGATCGGTTCTTCAGTTGATACAGAGGACGATGATGGCATTAGGATCATAGTCATCTGTGAAGGTTCCTTGAGTGATTCATCAATCGGTGTCGCCGTAGACGTTGCCAATGGTAGGGGAAGCATGCTAGAATCGAGAGCATGGATTATGGAGGGAAAGTACTCGTAACAATCAAGCTCTTTCAGTTCAGTGTTGGTCTCGATGTCGGTGGAAGGGATTAAACTCGAGTGACCAAGCATATCTCCACAAGCAATTGGGTGGCCGAATACTTCATCAGCATCGTTGGATTTAGGATGCTCTTGGTAACACGATTCATAACCATCGTTCTTTGCTGAGGAATACTCGGATGGAATAATCTTGGAGAAAGCATTCCCGTTGCAATCGTTATTGTAAGAAGAAAAGCTGTGTGCAGGAATCCTTGGAGCGTATGTGGAATGTGCCATGAGCCGGTTGACGATACTTTGATGTCCATTGCGATCGTCGTCCCCTCCGAGGCTTACGTGATACCGGTGTGGAGATGAAGGCGAAGACATTTTAGGCGACTGCGAATTTTCACCATCCGTACAGTGACACGAGCTCTTCATCTTGTTTATGTCCTTAATATTGGAGCTCTCCTTCTTGTGTTTCATGCGACGATTCTGGAACCAAATTTTGATCTGTCGCTCGGTCAGTGCTAGCTTACGCGTCAGCTCGATGCGTCGTGGTCGGCACAAGTAGCGGTTAGAGTGAAATTCCTTTTCCAGCTCTACCAGCTGGGAACTGGTGAACGCTGTCCGTGATCTTTTGGTTGTGCCACTGTATCCTGTGACGCTGGCAATCGTGCTGGAAGTCATAGTTTCTCCAGAGGCGGATAGAAGTGATTCGATGAGCTCACTGGTATGATCCGACTGACTAACGGTTCTACTTGTGATAGGACATGTCGTAATGGTTGCTTGGGAACCTAAGGGAACACAACACAGATAATCAATAGGAATAGAGAGAGAGAGAGAGAGAGAGAGAGAGAGAGAGACAAAATTAATATGACATGATTCAATTTCAAGAAGTAGATGTAGTTTTAGGATATGTTTTCTGGCACGATTGCGAAACTGTGGACACGCTTTAGTAAGGGCTGTAATGACGCACGACTTCCTTTAACATTTCCTTAGTACACAAACACTTCCTGCGTTCGTTAAACGCAAGGAACGCCAGCATAGCTAATAAAGGAGAAAATTTCATCCATCGCGAATAGGATTCATTTTCTCACGACCATATCTATCCTCTAGACCGAGAGAACGAACGACGGTGTGGAGTTCAAAAGTTTACTCCATTCGTAAAGTAACCCTATATTCATTCGATTTTCCCTGTTTAGCGTTTGGTATGATTTATACCACATGGCACAGCACATGGCCTAACCCTTAGCAACAGTAGAGGATGCACGGTTGAATACGAAATCCGCCTCCCACGCAATGCCGGCTGTCCCCACATCCTTAGGAAAACCGATCAAACTACCGATGCTTGAATCGGTACCATACGGTGCCGTAGCGGCAGATTTTCCGCTCCGGAAATCACTATACACACGGGAGGTTGAAACTCGGAAGTCGAGGTCAACGGCAAGGGGATGATGGAAAAATATATATTATATATATGAATAGGAAATTTTATACACCAACACACCATTTGCCACAGCTGGTAGGTAAGAAAGAGAATAAAAGATATTCGCAGAGAACGTGTTGCTGCGAAGAAGTTCGCGGAATGTTGCATTATGAGGAGCAAACTGTTTTTCCACAAGAGTGTTCTGCAAGCAATATAAGTGCGTCGAGGAAACAGTTGGAGCTACGTGAAAGATTACGGCCGCGCAACATTCAAAAAAGGGTGTCAATCGCTGGGTTGTTAGGAAAATGTATAAACAATGCTTGAAATTGTACTCAAGTATTGATACGAAACATGCCTGCACTCTTCTAACTAATTTCGTTTAAGATTCGTTGTAATAATACGCACAGTTTGTAGAGTATATGCAAAGCCCTTGAAAACATTAGAAAGACGCTCTCAATATTGATAAATCGTGGTGCAGGATGTACCAGGGTACGTATTTCGAAAAAGGTATGAAAGAACAACCGCATTGCAACGTTCTTGACGGGAGAGTGATGAGAAATGATGATGATAAATTTGACCATCACCGGAAAATGGTTCTTACTACAAGGATGCCGAGTGCGTCCCGGTTTCTTATACGGGTCGGCTGGATAATTTAAGGCATCGCCGTGCTTGATTTTTTCTTCGACACCGTCCGTTCCCTTACCAGCCAGCGTAGGAGCTAGATCTTAATACCAATCCATTCTTCGCCGGAAGGGCCGGGCATCCCTTTTCGCAGATCCCGTGCCGTAAATGGTCCCATATCCTGAATGTTCAACAGGCTTATAATGGGGAGTGGGCGTGATTGTGATGCAAGCGATAGTTTCGGCTCACAGGCTCATAGCTCGCTTCCTTCACCGATCATAAACGGTCGGAAGATATTTATATCAATTACTCTCATAATTGACCACAGGAAATACCGTTATGTTATTTTTCGTCAGCTCTTGAAGCCGATTTCCGTTCAGTCGTAGCGCTACTCACTCACCTAGTGTTTTGTTAGCTGAGGAGATGCTGGGATATCCTGCCTGTTCCGATGATTGCAGCGTATAAGGAATCGTTAGCTTGGACGTGTAGAACTCATCATATGTCGGTGGCGAATCATCAAGATCAAGCAGCGATCCCACCGTACTGCGATCCAGGAACGGCACGTTGACTAATTCGGTGGACCAAAACTTGCCATCATTCAATCGCGCTAAATCTATACCGCCAGGTCCGATACCGTCGTTTGTTTTGTATTGCACAAAATCGTTCTCTTCGTGATCACCGAACAGTTCACTAATAGCCGATAACATTTTGCTTGATAATGCACGTTCAACGTTCTTGACAAAAATGCTCGAAGATACACTTTGGTTGTATTGTACTGCGTACACAAATCACAATGATTTTTTTGCCTCAAAATCTGCACGGTTACAAAATCTGCGTGTTACTTTGGTAAAGTGTTGTAAAGAAATGACGGAAATCCTGTGCGAGCCTAGTCGTTTTATAGGTAACTAACTTTACATCCAAAATCAAGTTTCTTTGGTATGGCACCTGCTGAATGGCGTCTGTTTGGAAATCGCCAAAATTGCGGGGTACAGAAAGAGAAAAAGAGTATGCATTCTAATGGTGGTTCTTCCTTGCAGCGGCAGTAGGATCCCTATGAAAATTAGGCCAAGCCTATGGACGCGAACGAAAGCGAGATGGAAGATGGCTGGTATCAAGGGAAGGGTACAACAATACAGCAAAGCGAATACGAAGAAATGTAAAGTTCAAAAAAGGATAAAGTCAAGTGTCACCAAGGGTAAACGGTACGGCTGGAGACAGCCTGGCCAGTTTGTACCTGTGTCTGGTAAGTGTGCCCGGCAGGTTGGCAGCTACTGGAACACATTCGCACTTTTTGCAGCCCGTCGCCAAACATTGTTAGACAGAATGAGACGGTCTAGGGAAAGGGAAGAGGCTTAGAATATTAGCTTTGTTTATAGTTCATCAGCGTAGGGTACGCCGGCAGTTATTGCCAGGGAGCCGGCCGGCGTTTGTGTCGTGACTCGACAAGTTATGACCTCTTTTACACTCTCTCCTGTACTGGTGGATGAAAAGGATGATGCAGATCGATGACCCAACAGATGATATCCTCAACGCCCACCACTTCAGTTGGTCAGGGTACACCGGTGACGAAAGCTTTCTGGGAAGTCTAGTCGCAGCGCCGGGCGTCAAACGGTGTATTTACATTTAATAAAGAAAGTCAGTCGGCTTTGTAGTAAGCAGCAGCCGCAGGTCAGCGGAGCTTGGGAGATTAGATATGCAATGTTTAACTGCAAGCGACGACTTCTCGAGACATCGGACAGTCGGACGAACGTCCCGACTGCTTGACCGGCTGACCACAGGTCTAGCCATAAGGTTCGGTCGTGCAGGTGACAATCAGTTTGGGTACTGTAATGGTTTATCTGCTCCAGTGGTAATGTGATTAAAGAAAATAAATATTTGGCTACGACAGTGCCCTAGAAATGATGGCATAAAAATCGGTAATTTTAAATTCTTGGTTAGATAGTCGCATGATAAAATTGGTACAGGTTTACTGGACGACTGGTAACCATCATCCTTTCCTGCCAAGTCGTTGGTGGTTATGGAAGTTTTTTTTTGTTTTATACGATCACAACACTAGCCATGCACAGGGTAGTAGTGGATTGTGAAGAAAGCAGCATCATGAGTAGGTAATTGAAAAAACAACAAACATCCTCAAACATTACCCTGAGCTCTTTTTCTGGAGAAACGCTCCTCCTTGTGTCCTTGAGCATGAGCGTTTTAGATTCGAGGGTATACGTAACGTAATGCTCTAGACACGAGTTGCTTATGGAAACGCTATCCAGCAAGAGGCGTTCCTCAGACAGAACTTGATAATCCTTCTCCATTTTCAAATACAAAAACAAATCTAAAGTACCTGTACTAAAAAATAAAGTTTGGAAGTTTTTTGTCTACTTGAGAGCTGATCAAATATCGTTTGCCGAGTCTTAATATTGGTAGTGCCAAGATAAATTTTATAGATAGCATACAAAAGATCGATCAACCTTGAAGAACATGCAAAAATGCTGGGTTATGCTGAAATGCTTTTAATGCGTACTGTTTTTTTTCTCAATAAAACGCAATGTTATAACATGTTATAAAGTCTCCAACGGTTCAAGAGCTCAGAATGTTTACGATTTATGAATTGTTAACAATAGGTTGTCTTAATGTTCGTTATAGAAACATGGAGAAGTAATTATAATTGAAAATCTCACCATAAACCATTATTTGATTTACTTTAATCCTTTACTTGTGTTACACAAGTGTATACGTACATAATGTCCAGCATGGGTATGAATTCCTACGTTGGCGTGAAAGGAGCAGAACTTTTGCATTTCAAAATTCGGGAAGCTCTTGCGGCGACCGGTGACGTGACGTGATGTTGACCCATTACGATCGCCAGTACTGACCGCACCGCAATAAAGGCACCTTTAATTAGTTCGACCAAGCGGTCCTGGTATGATGAGGTTTGTCTGGCGCGTATGTCGTTTGTGGTAGCGGGAAGAACAAAAATCACAAAGCAAACGCTGACGGAGATCATATTATGATTCTCATTATGGAACACCGTCTTCCACCGTGGCACGTGGTCACCCCGTCCGGTCAGTCGGACGAGAGGTGCAGCGCAGAAGTGCGTCGCCGGCCCGTGCCAATGGAACAACTGGAAGAACTTGGACATTTGGCGAAATTAGGTTCTGCATGTACGCAAGTCGGCGGTACGTGCGTAAGTTGTTTTTAATTATTTTGGAGTTTGTGCGTTGCAGCGGCTTAAGCGGTCGCGTGACGTGGTTTGCCGAAGGTGAAACAAAAACATATTTTTGCGTACGGGCCATTTTGTTGGCAACGGTGTGCCCATCGTACTTGTTGGGTGTGGGTGTTGGGTTTAATTAGTCTTTCAAGTAGAGAAAAAGGTGCGGCATATTTAGGTTTCGATCTTGAGCGCCGCTTACGATCGGTCTAGAAGAGATAGGACTAACACGCGCATCGCAGTAATTAAGGTAATTGAGTAAAATTTTTAAACTATAGTTCAATGGAACTTAATTAAGCAAATTTATTTCGACAACAGTCCTAGGTGAGGGTGCATGGCGTTCCGGTTTACCACATCACTGTTACATTGTCAGTAACAGAATGATTAAATTCAGTTTACGCACTCAAGCACTATGTTAATTCTACTTAATTCACACGATGTTCAAATGTTGCGGTTATGTTATTTTACATATAGTTTGCATGCACGCTATGTTTTATACGGAACGTGTGTCATTTAATTACCATTTAAAAATAATTTGCACTTTTGCGTATTTAAAACCATCACGATTTCATTGTAAAAAATTTCAAATTCTCATACATGTGTACATTGAAAAAAAAAGCCAGTCCCATGCATAGCATACACTTAGCGAAGAAAATGTAAGCCCAATTCTGTCGGTGAAGTGTACAAATTAATAAAAACAATTTATATTCATTACCATAATTAAAGGAGCGTTGCAATCGCGACTTCAGCATGATTCAAACAAAAGCTTTAGGGGTTGTGCTTGTGTTCGATACAAAATCGCATGTTTGGTAGAGGTAGATGGCCGGTGATAGCTAGATATAAGGTGTACAAGAACCAAAAAAGAGAGACGCCTCGTGATTAGTTAGCTCGACTGGCCAGTGGACAACCGGTGATGAAGAACGACCTTGCTGAACTTCTTCGTTGATGACTCGCAATGCACTGGCTGGTGGCCGCGTTGGTCAAATTAACCGCAGTATGCGAGGGGAGAAACAACCCAAAAGGTTCTTTTGGCGTTTGCCGCCTGGTTTGGTACAGTGTGTACGGCGGGAAGCTTTTTATGAATGTGGCTCTGCTGGTATCTAAGCGCTTTTTTCCCTAATCCTCTGCTGCCCGTAATCTCCCTTTTTGCCCCTTTACCACCAACGGTCATTGGATCGAACTGATCCGAGTTGCCCGTCAAAACGGGACGCTTTGATTTCGTTGATGCGCGGTGTGACGATAATTAATGATCTTCATGACGCCGCCACCACCGAGGATCATACAGTTGCGGCCATATATGTGTGTGCTTGTGTGTATGTGCGTGTGTGCGGTCGCGTATATGCGTGAAGAATCGATTGGATATGGTAGCATCCTGATGCGTCCGTGCGGTTAAGACGGGTTGGGGAGTAGGAATAAAAAATCGCCAAAAACGTTCGAGCCGAAACCGGGTACATGTATGTGAATGAAGTCGTAGTAGCAGTTCCGAACACATTGCTTGACCGCGTTTGAGCGGATCCCGGCGGGAGTCGTCGAATGATGCTGAATCACGTCGGTAGCGCCTCGGAAGTTTGTATCCAGGTGGTCCATTTTGTCCGTGAGTTTGACTAATGAACCAAGAAAATAGTAGAAAAAGGGCTCTAAACATGGAGCGAGCGCACCGGCAGACGGCTAAGGTTCATGCTTCAAAAGGCAGACCATCGCGGCGAAGTGCTGGGAACATTTACCATTTTCATTTAGCAGAAACAGTGGCTTAACAAAAACAATGGAAATCGGATCCAAGGACAACGCAGAAGGTAATGTAGGATCAATTGTTCTATGGAGTGCAGCTCTTTGTGGCATGGGGAAAGTAAATGCCATTTATGTGAACAGGTGTGTGGGGAAAGCTTATGCTGGTTTAATCGCCAGCATAACCATGGTAAATATCTCAAAATATATTCCATCAAATATTAAGCTAACAAACGTTTCGAGTGTAAGGAACATTTCCATTTCCATTCCATGGACTGTAGCAAGCTCTCTTTAAGCAGCTCTTTAAAAAGCACGCACTGCTACACTGGAGCAAATTATCACCATGAAATAGGAAAAATACGCGAATCAAAACGAAGATTTGCAGAACGTAAACGATTTTGTGGTGGAAAAAGGAATGAAAAAAGATTCGTTTAAAGGAATGAAAATTCCCTTTCCCGTAGGCTTAATCATCGGTGACGGCGGAATAATTCACCCGGTAATCGATAACTCTCCCTCGTATCGGAACATTCCTTCGTGTGGCCTTGTTAGCGTCTTTGACTTGCGGTTTTAAATATCCGCGCAACTGGGTGTGCCTAGACAGGCCATCCCCGAAGAAAACGCGTAAAAATACCGGAAATAGCGGGCGTTGGCCACGCGACCCACGGTGAAGGCGAACGCAAGGGGAGGAGTATTGAGTTATGCTTGATCGGATAAATATCTTTAATTTAAAAGCGAAACCCGCGTTTCATTACAAGCGTTGGTTCGCGGTTAGCACGATTTTTTCGGTTTTCTTCGGTTTGTATGGTATCATGTTTTGATGGGGATCGCTCGGGACACACTCAAAGCACACGCTCTTAAATAAATTTGTGAAGGATTTCTGTCGAGTCTGAAACCACAACTAAGAAGCAGGATAGTTGTGGTACATAGAAATCCAAAGCACCTCGATAGTAGGTGGTATTTTACAGTCGTTTATTTTACTCTCATTTTATTCATTCGGTCTCCACTGGTTTTTTAGTACTGATAAAGAAAGCTAAAGGCAATAGCAGTTCCCACTCACACAAGACTGTGCAACGGGAATGAAGGAAGGAAGCCCAAGCATTGATCCAAAATGAGATATAGCTGCCGATTTGCATGCCGGTGGGGCGGTTGAAATGGCAAATGATACGTAAGAAAACATCCCTCGCTCTCAAACCGAGCAAATTGGATCAAGGATGTATTGAAAATTTGGATGTTTACGTTGTTTTTACTTCACCACCTCCGAGATAATCAAAATCGAATTGTTGGCTAACGGCAGTGAGAAAATGTGAAAATGGGGAAGCCAGTGAAACATTCTACGGTCTCCGATCGTTTGTTTAAGATTTAACGGGCACAGATTTGCGGATTGTTTCATTTCCATTGTGGTTTTCCAATTGCTTAATACGAAGTAAAGCAAAAGACCGTTCTGGGGGTGCATCAATGTCGTACTGCTTTTCAATAATTGTATTCGTCCGAAGCCGTTCATACGGATTCAAAGACTATCGGCTAATGCCAACCTTTCTGGTTGAGTAGAAGCAACTTTTTTTTTCCTACACGTCTGGTGCCTTTTGTGTTTCTAAATGCTGCGAGGTAATAAGACATTATTATCCTGGCAGCATTTTGTCGGTTCGACATTGGGCAATGGTTGCAACGGCGTGGCGAGCAAAGGATAGTTCCGTTGGTCCCAATGGGGATAACAAGATGATGGTTTGAAGCAAAGAGGATAATAAATCTTCTATTTAAAGGAGGTCTCGAGTGCCAATGGAGACAGCTTTGTTTTTTTTTGTTTCCAGAATGGCATTTACAGCTGATACGATGGTTCGCATTTCTGAAACAGGCGAGTCGGTATGTAACAGGCGGTGGCTTTGACGAACTTTAAGGAGAACATTTTATAAGAAATTTCTCAAATAACTAACTTCTACTTCTGAACTTGTTTAGAAAACACGGCCTTCTATCATGGGTTGTCAAGCGCGCAAATGGCACTACTCAAACGGGAACAAAGTAACAACAGAAAGAGGGTGGACAAATAGTTTATTTTTTTCTCTTGAGGTGGTTGAATGTTTTGCCACTTCCGGTTTTCATTTTTTCCCTCACAGGAAAGGCATTTTTGGTCACTGAACACGAGAAAGGGTTACCATTTCACGCATTCCAATCTTTCTTCAAAGACCTTTTGTAATGGGAACAGAAGTGAAGGCTAAAGGACAGTTAAGAGTACTACTTGACATTTCAGATGGATTGTGGTTTTATGTTGCATGAAAGAAAAGGTTACTTCTCAAGACAGTAGTGTATCAGAGGTAGCAGCAGTGTAAAGAGTAAATAAGATAAAATGCGACTCAAGAGAATCTGCGTGGACAACAGAATGGTCAGCTGCGAAGCGAGAGCAATTTTTATACTTTCGCTAATCAATCAATTAGTATACAATAGTATTGAGCGACATCAATTAGGGACGGTCTGTAGGATGTGAAGAGCATAGAACATTCACGTAAAGGAAAGGGTTGAAACGAGCTTCTTGCTACGAAATGGTGGGATGTTATTCCGAAATCCTTAGTTGCTGCTGTGAACGTTACGTATTTTCCATTCGCTTTGGAGAGTGTTTTGCGGCAACAGTTGCAAAAGATGTCCCTTAATCTGATCATTACCTGCATTCCACGGCCAGCCAAGCGAATCACTAGAGCAGGCAAGACAAAAGCACTTCCGTTCATCTTTCAGGCAATTATCACCGAGAAAAATTGTTTTGCTCTAACTTAATTGACGGGACGTTAAAGAGCTAAGTTCCAAAATGTAGGGAAGCAAATTTGGCAAACGATGGGTTAAGGAGTTGAAATGGGGAGGTTTTTATGACTGGGAGTTAGCTCAGGTTTCCTGCGATTTAACAGTGAGAACAATGTTGCCGAATGACTGCCGCTGTGGAGTTAATAAAAACAAATAGCACACCAAATGGAGAAAATTTATTTTCATCTAGGTATTTTCTTGAAAAATTGGTCCATAAATGATGAAAAAGTACTTTTCTTAGTAAGTGGGATCCCAAATCATGTTTTGCAAATAAAGATAGCGAAACAATTCATTTCTCGACACTTTAACAACGATTTGTTATTAGCTAACAAGAATTAGGATTTTTAAAGGGATACGATTATCGTAGCTTAGTAGCTACACATAGCTCTAGCTACAATCTAAAAACATTTGATTGAAGAAGTTGATGCTACATCACTGAACTGCATAATAACATCTAGTGTTCGGATTGTCCCTACCTGCAAAGTATTCCCAACTTTATTGCTTTCGAGGTTAGTGAATTCCTTCCCACGATTCGCGAAACCGGCACAGCACAAATCACCTCGGGGAAGTTATTTAACTGCAATAATTCAGAAGAGATTAAAGGTATTCGTAACGGTGCTTTAGTGATAAAATAATTAAATCGTTACAAATTTATGGGAAAAATTGTCCGGGCAAAACGGAGCGTGGCTAGCACGAAGACTCCCCTTTGAGGCACATTTCAGTTCGTTTCTTTATCGCCGCAAAGTTGTACCGGTGTGATCCGCTGTTTTACAAAAACGAAATTGCGTTTTATGGTCTCAGCAAGAGCGCTTTCGATTGTCATCACCTACACGGGCGTAATGCTATGTTGCAATCAAAATAAAGGGAAAAACTGGGCAAAGTGATAGAAAAAATTGCAAAGTCATTGCCAAAATCTGTGGCCCTGATTCAGGAACCAGATGGCTCCGATTGACAGTAGGAGCGAAGAATGAAATATCCTGCAGAAAGACCGTTCGTAAGGATGGAAATTTGCGAAGAAGGAGGGAAAATGTATAGCACACGCTTAGTGGCATATGAGAAATTGAATATTTAGCAACGCGCGGTGAAGAGTGAGAAAAAAACGAGAAATCACGATCGCGGTTCAAAATCGGTGGAAAAGCGTCCTCTGCCTCTCTAAGAACACACCGACCCGTGCGAGGAGACTCTGATCCCGGGGTAGATCCGCAAGGAAATATTCTAATTTCAAATCATACCGATGATTAATGACAACTTTATGCAAATTTACGCATTTGAATTACAAGTATATTTTTATGCTCGGGAAACCCCAGCCCTCTGGAGCGAAGTCCGCACATTCTGCCCTCGCGTCCTGCATTCGTTCATTGTCGCTTTGTTGCGGAGACCGCGCGCGGGACAAACGGGACACCCTCTGGTTAGTGGTGTTTTGCAGATTTTTTTACCCCCGCATGTCTTGGTTTTCGACCGTTTTTACGGTCATCGTTGTCTAGGACGATTCAGAGGCAGTAAGTTGCTGTCGGTTTTCTGCCGCCGCCTCCGGAATCCGTTGTCTATGACGTCCTTAGGGGATCGGAGCGGCTGGAGACTAGAAATAAGATACCAGCGGCGACGTTTCGCGGTGGCCAATAAGCGATGCTGTGTCCATGAAGATGCTGTTGGCTAGATTGTGCGGATTGAAAGCTGTCGTTTAAATGTACGATGTCAACAGCTGTAACAAAGCGTTCCATGATAGTCCGTGAAAGAATGATTCTTTAAACAGCAGTCCCAGAACACGCTGGTGATGGAATGAAATGAGATTCCGTTGCTACCGCGTACGCTTCCATCTGAGGATGCTTCCGTTTTTGCCATCTAGTAAAGAAGGCTCTGGTTACTCTGGTGTGGAAGAATGTTTGGAGGGTGTGGAGGTAATTTTTGTGTGTAAATCCGGTGGCAAACAGATTTCAATATATCACGCAGCCATTATGAGCTAAGCCACCGACACACTTTGGTTACACATCAAATACACTCACACGCCACACATGTTGGCAGGATCGCTGACGGACTGTTGCAGGCTTTTAACAGGCAACAGGGCAATCTCTGTTGTCCTTTTCGGGTTGTTATGGTGGTTTGACGAATGCCGCAGCAGACCTTCATCTTTTGTCATCAGCCACAGGAAGGGACACGAGCAAAGGAGCAGAGCAAAGATGACTGAAGGATTCTGTTGCGTATGATTTATGAATATCTGGACCTTTGCCGTTAGGATGGAACAAAATTATCTTCAAACTCGTCTGTTGGCCATTTGACCGTGACGTTAACCCGTTACAGTAAAGAGGCCGTATGTTTAGATCCATGCGATGATTGAATCTTGCTTTGTTTTAAATTGTTGTCTATTTCCAGAATGGGTTTAAATTATGATTTCTGTTTATTGCTATATTAGCCAGCTATAGGATTGTGTATGTGGTGTCCGTAAAACAATATGTTCTATCCATGTGTCTTTTAAGAAAAAAATGTGTTAATTACTGACATGCTAAAATAAATCATTTGCGTAACCCCAAAGATCACAAGCATACAGTATACGTGTACTGGACGATTATTTTGACCTGTGGAATAAATTATATTCCAGGATATGAAAAAGATATAATATTTAGACATGCTACATAATTTAAACTACATAATTTTAGCACATTCGTACACATAATTTAATCCATTTTGCACGTACCCTTAAAACGATAGGTTAATGATACATTGTTTACAATAACTAAAAATACAATTTTAACATGAATTAAAAAAATATGAGAAATATGATATAGGTTATAACATTAGACTATGTGAAATAAGAAATTTTCCATGTGTTCTAGAATCTAGTAAGAACATTTTTTCCAATTGTTTAATTTTTTGAATTTTGTGTTTTGACAACTTGTAACGGCTCGCAAAATTGTGTTTATAATATCTGGTTGCCCACTTGCACAATGGTTAAAAAATCGTAGGGGAAAATAAGAGGGGAAAAATCGGAGGAGAAAGAAAATGAAGGAAAAAGTTTGCATTGCATCTCGCTCGCACGTTTGAGCTGCTCATCTCGCTTCCCGCTTGCACAATTCGATCAAACAGCTCGAACGGTTCGAGTGTACAGCGCCAGATGTCGGTGTCTATCTCGCATCTCTCTCGCATGATTCGAGCTGCCTATCCTCGCCGGCGATTCCAATCGACGTTTATTCGAAATTCGGAAATCGTGCATCTCTTTCGCGGGCCAGTTCGCTCAATTTCGGTACACTACGGGCCGACGGCGCAGTTACAAAAGGCCAATCTTGGTTAGAATCTTTTAGATTTCTAAGCTATCTGTGTAGTGATTGAAAACGAACTCGTTGGTTATTTTATTAAAGTGGTAGCTTATACGCGGTATGACGTCGAGCCTTTCCTTTACCGGAACACAGATTTACCTGTAGGATTTGCTCGTTAATCTTCCCCCAGTGTCTGTGCTGTGAACATGGAGTAAGCAATGAGGTGAAATGTTTGATAGTCTATTTCAATAAACACCGCTTGTGTTTGTAACCGCCTTCGTCAGTACGCTGCCTAGGTGCGATTTCTGCGGTTGCATTGGTATTCATGAAGTGCACGCGCACATCCTACTCCTTTTCCGCTAATGGTTTAATGTGTTTCGCCACCGTGCGTCATCCATTTTTGGGTTCTTTTCTTCGCCTAACTCTAGATTTAGACTGTTCAACCCGGTGATGACGATATCCCAGACAAGCATGGATTGCGGTAGAATAATAAAATTATGCTCGGGCCATCTGAGTGTGCATAGAATTCAACGACATGTTGGCATACCTTGTGTTTAACTTGTTGTTTGTACAGACCTAGAGGAACTTCGTTTGAAATTTTGTTGTTTTCCATTGCCGCACTATCAATTTGTGTCGTCCGTACTGGGGGTCATTTTTAAATAAATTGTAATAAAAATAACCGTCGCTGTTTGGCTGTTGACAAAAACTTCCATAGTGCGGTCGTCTCGGCCGAGTTCCGAAAACTTCGCATCTCGCTTGCACAATTCGAGCTGCCTTTCTCGTACGGCGATTCGAATGGACGTTTGTCCGAAATTCGGAAATCGTGCATCTCTTTTGGACGCCGCGTCGCCCCCACGGACTTTACTATGGGCTGCAGCGGTGCCGTTTCGAAGCTATTGGACACGTTGTGGCGCACTATGGGCAACAAATTAAGTCATTGTGACTCAGCTAGGAACTTTTAAATTTTTACGCAGTGGCTGGGAGGACTGCGTCGAATTGTGTAGGTGATTGAAAAACGAATTCGTTTGTTATTTCATTCGTGTGGGAGCGAGCAGCATAAATATATTTCTCTATCTGATCTGATTTTATTTCAAATCTGAGGGTATCTGATTTTATTTCAAAAATCGAGCTGCTTATATACTAACAAGTTTTGAAAGCAGGAGTTAAAGTCGCGAAACAATTTTACTTGTGTTAAAAAAAGCCGAGCGTGCGCTTCTGTTTATTTCCGACTGCATTGATATCCATGAAGTGGATGTACAATCTTGACTCCTTTCACTTTTAATTTCATCATCCGTATAATGATGGTCGTAAGATTTTCCATTGATGTACTGATTAATTAGATGAAAAAAAGAATGAGACAACAAAATATTTGTTTCTCGAGTGTTGTATGTGGTCAACTACGGAAACATTAGTTTGCCCTGCTTCGGAAGGTAACATCATGAACTACACTGCATGTTGGATAAGCATGTTCAGGGTATAGTATGGTAATTTACATTTTTGTTGTAGGGGGATTTTAAAAGTTTGATTTATTTAAAGTTGTTAGAAATGGTAAGAGATGCTCGAAATAAAAATGAAAATAATAAATTAGTCTAAAAGCAAAATTTCTCATAATGCTAAAATGTTCGAATGTTATTTTAGAAAATTGAATCACATGAAATTGAAATGATTGGTCATCAGATCGATGCTAAAAGTAGCGACATTGAAATACATGCAGTAAGGTGTATATTTTATAGAGTATCAATTGTAACCAAATCAAAGGGCTAGAGCATATAAATGTAAAATCCTACTGGACAGGATGTTTGACTCTCACTTTCGTTCCTGGTGCTGGAGGATCCTCTGCTGATTTCTCTTTTCCTCTTTACGCCTCGTTCATAGCGACAAAAATCATGTGATTATTCTGGACACATACCCATATAGACACACGGAAAGGCAAACATTCCGCAAAGCCGGTAGGTTGCGTCCCTAGACCAGTAAAGATTCCCATGCCGTGCCAGCCAGGAAGAGGACATAAAGGAAAGGGAGAGTTTTTGAGAGTGTTTGTTACGGCATGTGCAATCAATCATTTTGTTTTCCTCCTTGCTTGCTATAGCATGGTGACCCTTTGGGAAGTCGGATGGATTTAGTATCGTATTTTGAGCGGAACAGGATGTATCATCACGTGTTCGGGGTGCGTTTCAGAACTTTGTGTTGCCGTGATTGTCCAACTGAAGAAAGCGATACGAAATCAAAGGAGTAGTTATAGGATTTTGCGTTTTGTAAAGTACAGTTTTCCTTTGCGAATGAACAGTAACTAATTGCTTGTGTTAGCGTTAAAGGGCTCAAGGAGTTAAGTGCTCGAAAAACCACTCTTATGAATTATGCGTTATAATGGAAAATAACTTGAACATTTTCGATGTGAAATACTACAGCCAAAGAAAGTTTAAGTACATCCAATATCAGGGACAAACATTTTATACACCCGTGGAAATGAGTCGTTTGATTCCGTGATCGAATTAAACGACATGAATACTTTAAGATTGAATTTTAAATCCTTTGTTTGCCTTTCGCTTATCAGTAAGGTTGCAAGGCACAAAAAACATGCGCTTTCTTTGAGAGATTCGTTTTTACAGAGCTCACAACCAACAATTCTCCTACGCTCTTTGTGGGTGACCGTAGCCCACCCAGGAGAAACAGAATGCAGCAGGAACAAGTATGCGAAGCGGTGAAGCATAAAGAACATTTGAAGATATGGACGGAAACGGAAGGATGCAGCCATTAGACTCCGGTAGGAACGGGAGGCTGTGAAAGTTAATGCGCGTGCGTGCTGTTAGCGTTGTGTTCGGCATAACAGAATCCTTGCGGACGAGGGAAACGCAGCATCTCAGCGATATGGCTATGCTATTGTAGAACAAACTAACTCGCCTAAAACGCGTGTGAGTGAGAAAAGAAGCACGTTTACGGAAAGGATAACGGTTATAGTATGAGAGTGACGATTGTATCATTCATTTTGGGTTGATGTCCTTTCGTCTCCTTCACGTTTCGCTACGGAGCAGTTTTTTTTCGCAGAACGAACAACGATGATGCTGTGTTGATGGCTCGATTAACAGATTTTACATCGTCGTGGTATGGGTACACGCACGTGAGATTGTTCAGACAGTATTTTGTCACGCGCTTGGCATTTGGTAAATTTAGCTATGTATTTGTTTTATACCAATGGTTTCATTCGCAGACTGATTGCAAATATTATTTCTCCATACCATCAAACTGAAACATTCGTAATGATGTACGTTGTTAAAACAATACTTTTTTATCGTTGTGAACGGTAAACCTGCAGTTTTTACGGTACAACGCTATAGCAATGTATTTTCTCCAATATCGTAGTTGAATAGAAAATGTTCAATCACATAGAAAATGTTATATATTAAATCGTTTGTACGTGCATAGCTGTGTTAGTATGTCCCTGTTTGTGTGTGTGTGTGTGTGTGCTAGCGTGGTAAAGCTTTGTGGATGAGATGAAAATTTTACACACCGAGTGGAATTATAATGAAAAGCGAACCGCACCCCAAACCGTTGAGAGGGAAAATATACTCGCACGATGAAACGAAAGGACATTTGGGGTGGTTTTCGTGCAGGGTGAATGAATTTGTATGTGTATTCGTTTGCGCAAATCTGTGTAAGTGTGCGAATGAGAGCGTACTATAGCTGTAACGCTTGCTAGGATTCGAATTGCTTACTCCTCTCTAAGATTAGATTGCTGCTGGTTGCTGTTTGTGCAGAGCTTCTTTTTACACACAGCATCGACCTCGTCATCATGGCGGCGTTCCAGTCCGGAAGCGTAGTAGAATGGTGTGTGCTAGATGTGAAGAAAACTGTGTTTCTTGTATACAATTCTGTGGTGCTGGGACAATTAAAGTGCATTCGACATGATTAACTCTATTCCTACGTTTGAATTGTGTCGTAAAATAAGCAAACGATAGCGATGGATAAAAATTACGGCAAAATCAAGCGACCAAAGTTATGAATGGATTTCTTGGCAGTTGTGAGCCGTGTCCGTCCCCTCGTGGTGTAAGAAAGAAGTGTCTTCAATTAATTATTAACATACTCGAGTGTGAATCGAATTGTAGGAGTGAATGAAAGATTCGTGAACGGCATTAGAGGTGCTGATGATCCCTTTGGGTCCGGTGGTTTGGCACAGACGCCGCGAAACAATGTAACGTTTAACATTGCGGTGTGAGAAAATACGTGCGAGGGAATAGGCTCAGAATAAAGGGAGGTGTGACGCATGTGTCGAGCTTCGACGGACGCGTGCCTTGCTGGAAATGTAATAATGGACACGTCTGTGATGATGGGTTACTTGGAACTGAAAAGCATTATTGAACGATGCACACCGGCTCAACATATACCGAATAACATGATGATTAAAATAGTCATTAAAAAGTGAACCTGTTTTTAAGATACATTATGTATAACGCAATGCATCATATAAATTGAAACAGACAACTGCTGCCTAAAAGCGCTCCTCCGTGACCTACCCTGTAGTTCCGGGCTTTTGTGGTTTGAAATGTTAAACATTTAAAGTTTCATGTACACTTATCAGAAGCTCGTTTCTATAGAGGTATCTTACGGAGTGAAAAATCTTCAATGTTGAAAAAATTACAACAAAGCATACAACTTTAATTATCGATAAAAATCTCTTGAGAAATGAATAAAACATGGGTTGGGCATTAACAAAAATGAAGAATAAAGCATTTACAGATTGCATGCACCACAATGAGTCCATTCATGTCGATCCGAAAGAGCATGGAATTTGAATTTAGAGAAAGAAAATTTTCATTTTATCCATCTTTTTAGGGCGAGAAATAAAATGTGCAAAGTCTTTAAAGCTTTTCAAATAGCACAAAAATGGTTCAAAGGCACACATTAACCTAATATAAATAAATATAGAAATGTGTTACACGTCACATGTAACTTAAAAATAAATTGAAATTGCTTATACCCTATCAGAATAAGAACAGAGTTTTTTATACGATTGAACATGGGTTTGGTCCAAACTCTCGAGTGCCGAAAAAAGAAAGAAAAATAATGTGTATTATACTAAAAAAACTTCAATATCGAATGTCAATGCACAACATTGATAATTAAATATAATTTCAGAGGCGATAATGACTTAAATATAAATACTCTTTGAAATATATTTTTGTTCGTGTTATTCTCTTGGCTTGCAATACTCAGTGTATCCTGGGATACACTGGAAAAATATATAATATTGCACAAATTACAATTTGGGAATCAGGATTAAGGACATAAATGAGGGGTTTATATCCAGAAACGGTTGCTGGACCAAATATATTATTAGTTTTTGAATTTAAGATCATTTGGTTTACAGGTTTTATAAAATAAAGATTAAAATAAAGATGTAAAATAAAGATTTAAAAAATTAGAAAACTAGGGCAGGGGGGTTATTTAAAATTTTAAAATGGGGCCCAAAACCCCATTAAAATTTTAATGAGAAACTCAAAAACAATACAAATGCCTGCACTGATATCTTCTTTATTCAAAATGAATTTATTATTTTTTATTTTTCAAATAAGGTAATCCATTTATTAGATTGAGATCAAGCCACGTGGGCTGTAAAGCTTAACTGGAAGTATGGTTTTATTCATGCATGTAAATTTTGTTAGCTTGTTTGAATAATGCAACTGATTTTCCAATACGTTGGTGATACGTTCGGTGCATTGGATTTGTAACTTTGGAATTATTTTCTATAAATTCCTGGGGAAAAAATGATCTATCAGAAAAATAAAAATGTTCCAGCTATCGTTCCCCTGAGTTTTTGAGAATGTCAGAAATTTCAGACCTAATGAAGCTGTTATTAAAATTTTACATGCAATTTGTTGTTTTACACAACAGCTACCACAAATTGACCTATTGTAACCAACATTTATTATTTACAACAATGTACTCCATTGTATAGTCGTGACGAAGGAACATGTTTTAATTCACACGATAGATTTGTGAAAAATTTAGTCAACAGAAGTTCTAACAACGATGGCGTTTGTGTAAAATATTTTAAATATGAATATTTCTGTAAAGTTGTACAAAATTAAAGATTTACTACATAGAAAACAAAACCTCATGGAACAACGGAAAATCACATGTTGGTTTTTGCATTATTTGAATCTGCTCGAAGAGCAAAACTACTGCTCGACAGCATGTTTCGTTAAAAATGCCTAGTGAGTGAAGATACCGTAGGAGGAAAAAACATCGATAACGGTTTATTTGAATCGCGAAGAACATTGAAAGAGATTGAAACTCAATAACACCACTACGTAAGACATTTCGATTATTTTTTAACATTACACCACTACGTTTTTTTTTATAGACTTTTTAACACCGTTTCCTTTACGTTGTTGGTATGGGAAAACTGATAATTAAATCTATTAATAAGTAAGTAGTATTCCTGGGATAAAATTATTTAAAATAGCCATCAAAAATCTAATGATCTCTTTACTCTTGAACCCATTCTATGTCTGAATCTGTTTTTTTTTTAACAATCTGGTTTGTGAACTCTTTTAAAACATAAAAAAGAATGGTAAAAATTTGCGTCGTGCCTTGAATTAATCAATTAAATTACACTTGAACAAGTTTAAACATATAGTAAATATTGAGACTATTTTGTCATATTTATTATTTATATATGTTTTATTTTTTCATCGTATTTCATGCATGCATTTCGTCAATAATGATGATTGCACATTCACTCACATGCTTGGGTATTGTAAAATCGGTTTTTATGCAATATTGGTGATAATTTATAATGTTAGCAATACATTATTTCAATGCATTATATTAGTAGCAAATTTGAAGCGACAAGGAGTAGTGTCACTGACAACAATAAAAACACATGACCGTAAGTAAAAACGAAGTTTATGATTTGCAAAAACGTTATGAATCCATTATACATATATTGATTATTACGTTCTAGGGATCATATGAAGCTTTTCACATGAACTACGAAAAAAAAGAAATCATTTATTTTGAAAACGCAATGAAACACAATGCAAGACGAAATTTATTTACCTCAAGCTCTGTTATATAATTCTTTTAAAATCTTAAATTTGCAAAAACCTTATGAATCCATTATACATATATTGATTATTACGTTCTTGAGATCATATGAAGATTTTCACATGAACTACGAAAAAAAAATCATGTATTTTGAAAACGCAATGAAACACAATGCAAGACGAAATTTATTTACCTTAAGTTATGTTTTGTAATTATTTTAAAATCTTAAAACAGTTTATAACAATAAAGCATGCACATAAAGAAGATATTTGTGATAAAAATGAATTGGATATCATGTTGGTGTTAAAATTTCTATTGCAGTCGCCCGGTGGTGTAGTGGCCATTAATTCACACAATAGGACCACGGCGCTTCGATCGCATCTTAACTGGCTATCCACAGCAAGCAGTGACTAATCGCTACGACGATAAAAACAATTTCAGATTGCTGATAATACAATAAACTTGACCTGTACGATCAAGAACATGATTTTTATTGTATCGGTACTGTACTGTTTAACTTTTGAATTCATACCAGAATTTAAAATCGTACGTATTGTTTTGTGTGCATCAAGAAACACAGATAAAATTACAACAATGAAGTTTTCCATGTATATCAGTTTATTATGTCTTATAAAATATGTTGAAAAATATGGTTGAGAAATATATGTAGGATTCAACATAACTCTCTACCACAAGCTATAGTACAGCCTTTCCAGCTGTTTGGTTGCATCCTGTTTGGTCGGAAGCAGTGTGTTTGATGGACGCTGATAGACCATTTTTTGTAGGGTGCTTATTTTCGTCTACGTCCTATTTTATTTGTTTCTCCTCGTCTCGGCTCCATTTTGCTCGTAGTTCCGTTGGCTGCTTTGGAAGGATACAGTGCTTTTTATGGGTCTATATTTTGTTGTTATAATATCGAGTTTTCTTCGGTTCAGCTAGCATTTTGGATCATGGAAAAGGCACCTTTCCCGGGAGGACCTTTCTTGAAACGCAAAAAAAGAAAGCGCTACATGAGAGGGAGGCATATGTCTGCAACGAGGACGACGAGGGTCCAAGCTGAAGAATGTGATGTGAAGTGTGATCATTAATCAAATTGCAAGAAAGCAAGTAAACACAAATAGATTTCTGTTCTTGCGCCCTATCCAAAACTTTGTGCTGTGTGCACCCCTGTCTTGGTGCGGCGCGGAGTGTACGACGTCGAGTTTATGCGAATAGACTAAAAGAAGCAACCGACGAATCGGTGAGAACTAGCCAGATTGGTCCGAACGGTTCCGCATAATTGCGACCGCTCAAAGCATTCGTTTGCTGCTGATTGGTTTTGGGTGTACTACGCTGTGCATCTACGCCATGGTCTGTGGGTGGCTACAACAGTCGAAACGCTTTTCTGTATCGATTTTTAGCTTATACGAAGGATTCTTTCGGGCAGCTCCTTGCAGGGCTACCACAAGCAAACCAGCACGGCAAAGCAAATAGATTGGTTGTGTGAGTTTAACGCATTTAAACACGACACACGACGCCATCGACGACTACTTTCAAACAGTTTGTGCAATCCATTTGTTTCGATGAAGGTGAGAAAATCTTCATTGACATCGCTCTCGTGAATATGTGTTTATGTGAAACTGTGGCAAACACATTAATCTTATCTCATCCCTTTGCTCGAATTGGAAGCTCCCCAGCCCCTGTGCAGGTTGTTCTGTCGACAGGACTCTGTTTTTCCCAAGAGGACCCCGACATGACGACTAGCCGCTCGCAAAGAACCAAACCAGATGACCAGTTCTTGTGTGTTGGTGTTGATAAGTCTCTTCCCCATCAAGAGCTCATCGTTGTTTTGTTTCTCCACGCCAAATTTGGCCATCAGTGCGAAGTGAGCGCCTTTCCATGATCTGCTCAGTTGTAGCACTGACCATTGCATGACATAGTGATAATACATTTATAATGTTTTAATTCGTTAATGACATGTCTTTGATCCACTGCTTGCACCACGCTGGACTGTTTATTTAGAGAGCAATTTCGTGCGTTCCGATTAATAGGACATGTAAGCAGACAGACAGACAGGCAGGCAGACAGACAGACAGACAGTCATTTCCATTCACACTCATTCGATTAGTAAATTATGAAGCAAAAATGCACTCGGAGGTATAATTTACCCACCACGTACCATTTCTCTCACCATCTCGAATGGATCAAACCTCATGGGCAAACTTTGTGATGGAAATAACTATCAAATCAAATTCACAGACCAAATCAAATTCGTGTTGCGATGAATGTATAAAACAAACATCTTTTATACACGTCATGATGATTTGTTAATTGAATGCACAGAATCGATTGGTAACTGGATGTTTTTGATTACGTACACTCACGAAAAACATGGTTTAAACATGGCGGAAATGGAAGAACATAACTTAAATCCGACAAGGGAAGCACGCAATCTTATAATTTGTATTCACGTAATAAACATTTTGAACAGTGTTTTTGTTATTCACTTAAATAAACACGCTACACCATATCAACTAGAGGTCTATGAACGTTTTGAAGTCAAGCATGAGTAAGATATATAGCAATAAATCAAGTGCACTAGAAATATCTTGATTTGATTTCTGATTTGTAAAAAAAACAACCTTGAAATTGGAAGAAATCTATAAGTTTCAATGGAAAGTTAACAATTTTTTATTATTTATATGATAATTTGTCCGCATTTCCGTATTATCCTTGCAATATCATTCCATTCAATCCGTGAAATGAATGTTTCGAAGAGGATGGATGGATGAAAATGCTAGGTTGCAGTTCGTTGGCAAAACTATTGATGCTATTGCCCATGCACAAAGAATGTTGCCTATGGGTGTGGTTTTCAAGAGTTCCTAAATTTTCACATGGCTGCACAAAATGGCGGCTGGAAAGCAGTGCCCAAAAATAAAACGAACAAAAGGAGGATAAACGAAGGAAGGGAAGCATTATGCACAAAACTCAATCTAATATTTCGGTCGGGAAAATGTGAAGCATGCACAAATGTTTGCTTTAGCAACCCCAGAAAGACGGAAAATGGTTGTAACAAAGAGTGCAGAATTAGAGGGGCTTTGTAGGGAGCATTTTCTTGAGCTACTTTTGAACAGCATATATCAAATGCTTCTGAAGTTGTCATCCGAAAAACGTTGGAAGGGTCGAAATCATCGAGATTCTCGCTCTGCCGTTGCAGCGCGTGGAGCGGCTTCTATTATTATTGGGATTTTGTATAGTCGGGAACTGTGCGTCCTAGGGAACCATGTGCGCGCGCGCACGTATGTGTGTAGATTTCATGCATGTCGTCTCCTGATGGTTTGATGGATGTTCATTTTTCCTTCTGCCAACGACGTGATGGCATAAGGACTCCCGCATCAACGTTCCCTCCTTGCGATAGGATGTTAATATTGCGTTGGATTCGAATGAATTACCTTCGGATGAAATGTGACATGGATTTGACAAGTCGCTGTGGCACACTCTCTTCAGCAACGATTGTCCATTATCCCTGGAGCGTGTATAATTTCTTTCGTTTGCTCTTAGAGGGCAGGTTTGAAAAATTTTTGCGCTCAGGTCTGAGCAGTGAGGCCATTTTGTAAGAAAAGGCCATTTAGATTCCGACATAAACTCAAACAGCCGACGGCGGCTTTCACGCGGCATATCAGTAGATAAGCTTTACCGTTTGCAGCACTGCAAAAATTCGCGTCACGTTTCTCTATAAAGTCGGCAAACGAAATCTGCAAAGGACGGGTGATTCTTTGCACGGGTAACCGGGTAGTACCGTTCATCATTGGCTCCCGTAGGGCTAGCGGGGAAACGGTAGGTGGCATTGCTGACCAGTGACGCCGAAGAGCAGTAGGATAAGCCACAATTAGCAGATAGATGCATGTTTTTAACTCTTCATTCTGTTACCTGCGATCGGTATGCGCTGACGATGGTTTGGAACTCGAAACAGGAATCTTAATCGCATTGAAGTGTGCCGTGAGACGACGTTCCGGGTCGATGGTCACTGCCGGCAGCTCACCACTGGAGATCGAGCGGCTTCGTTCCGTCAAAGCTATTATCCCCTATTTATTTATGATTTTGCGATGGTACGAAAAGTCAAAGTCTTAAGCAGTTCCTAGAAAATGCAAATCCTGTTAAAAAGGGTTGAAAAAGGAAACAGGGCACTGGTCAGTTTACGATCGGCACTACTGTTTGTTTTTCGGGAACGTGTTTTTATTGCTACCGTTCCGGATGGCCGATTTCGGTAGGAAGATGACAGTGTAGGCGAAAAAGGATCGTAGCGACCTGTGACTGCTGCATCGTGAATGAGCTATCTTTTTTCCGGGGCGTCAAAAGCTGTTGGGAATAAAGATATGAAAATATTTTCTCTCTGGAAAATGGATTCGTCCGTTTCGTGGCAGCATTCAAAAGACAGTAGTTCCAAATTATGATGGTTTGCTTTATTTGTTTGCTAGCAGTTTCTTAAATCTATGTTTGTACTTCCCGCGGGGAAGCAACAAATGGCCGGTCTTATAACTATGGCTATTCCAATTTACAATGGATCGGTGCGATGAATGATAACGGAGAGGTAATCGACAAACGACGAAAGAGATCGACTGAATAAATAGCTCAATTTTCAGGAAAATCAATTCGATTCGATCTATAATCTGCTTAGAGAAACTGAGAAAAGAAATCTTTTGTATTACTTTTTCAAATGGCACGCACTGCAAATCATCATGAGCTAATGCTTAACAAAGACTTCCGTTATTGTGCATTTGCTTGATATATCTCTCTACGATCTTCACGAAAGAAAAACATAAATTAAAATTACGTTATACAAACCGTTACAAACACCAGCGTGAACTAGCTGCTAAGCTGTTTGAATTGTCCCTATCCATTGCATTTTACAAACGACTATGTACAACGTGTTACTAGCTGAGCGCTTCACTTATACAACTAAATCACTGTTTCATCCGAATTTGTATTGTTATCGGTTGATGGCTGGACTAGTAAACGAACGATCGAGAAACGAGAATTAATCGTTCAGAGCATACGATGATAACCGGGTTCTTCCACCAAATCATCCAGTCTTTCGCATCGCTGTTGCGATCGGGTTTTGCGAATCCAGCCAAAACCAATGAGTCTTGGAGTTTATAAAAAATAACGTACTACTAGCTGCTCTCACTACTAATGTTTCTGCATTCATCTAGGTATCTTTTTTCCTAATACTATAGGTATGTACATTACGTTTCTTACAAAATCGTTTCTGAACGATCGAATAGCTACGAAAGAAATTTTAATACACTTGTTCACATTCGTTTGTCGATGGGAGTCACTCAGGCAAATGAACATACATTTTCATCAACTCTCATCCGCAACTATCCGCATAAAGATAGTTCGATGCATGAGCAAATTTTCCGAAATGTATCTACATAAAATTCTAATAGACAATGATGGAACCGTTCGCATGGTATCTTTCGCACTGCCTAGTATAGCACTGTCACACTGTAAACCTTCGAATAAACGTTCTGTATCAGTTTAGAATGGGGGCAAATAAGAAAAAGTTATCGTTCATAATCTTCGCATGCCATTACAATCGTTGAGTTACTTGAAAGAGAAGGAAAACTAAAATACGTACAACAATAGCGTCGTTTTAGGCAATTGTCTTACAAAATAGTAGGAATATCGCTGCTGTGTGTTGAAGGTCATCGCAGCTGCTAGTTCTACAGTGCCGTAAGATCGTAGTCATTTTTGATGTTGATGGAATGTTGTTGGGCGCTATTTAAATTATTTGCTGCGTTGCTGTTATTGTTGTTATTATTATTTGATGATTGAGAGTTCATATGCGGTTGGTGTTGCTGTTGTTGATGATGGAGCTGAAGCTGCTGTTGATGTTGCTGAGAGAGATGTTCATGGTTGTGGATGGTATTACCAGAGCCGTTGGTCCCGCCCGCTCCATTTGACAGTGGTAGTATACCGTTGACCTCCGAAGACGAGATATACTGCGAAGATCCGGTGTTACCAGTGCTCGTCATTGTACCATGGACATCTGCCATACTCTCAAGGCTATCTGTACGTAAACACTAAAGAAAAAAGTATAGAATAAATGAATAAATGTGTAAGAACTTAAAGCATTTAAGAACACTTGTGAAATAAATAAATGAAGAAAATAAATCCAGAGTATTTTAAATTTAGGGTGCTCAAATAAAATACCATTTGCATCAAAACAAATTAAACTCTTTTTCAAAGAGAAATACAGTAATGTATGGCTATAGTTTTGTACACTGTAATTTTTGTACATGCTATGGTATTTATTTAAGATAACTTACTTCACTTTGAAGGTTTTGTTGCTGCTGTTTAGATTTTCCATTCAACGTTGATCCGTTCGCTTTTCGTCCTTTTTTTGGATTACCTGCTCCACTGGACTGGCCAGTCGCATTGCCAGCTCCAGACTTACTTTGGTCACCGTTCTTTTTGCGCACGTTTTTAGTATTCGGTAGTTTATTGTCTTTCTTCCATTTCATGCGCCTGTTTTGAAACCAGATTTTAATCTGACGTTCCGATAGGACCAATGTGTGCGCTATCTCTATCCGTCGGCGACGCGTAAGGTAGCGATTGTAGTGAAACTCTTTCTCCAGCTCTAGTATTTGGTGGCGGGTGTAGGCGGTACGTTGTCGCTTTGGTTCCATGCCAGGTTGGTATGATCCATTTGCTGAATAGGATGAAAGCGTAACATAGTTCATTATTAATCACGTAATAGATATAGTATAATTTGGTTCGATTGGTTTCGTGTATAACATCATATTTAAATAAGTCTTTTCAAATTGTCTGTAGCGATGTGCAAGATGGTATCTTTTTAACAAAATATTATCACAATAATTTATTTATGCATCATAAAATTCAATTACATTAAAAAAACCGAGCTCACCCGGAATAAAGTGTCACTATTGGAAGGAAGTGTCCAATTATGCCATAGCCCCCCGAATATCGCAAATCGAAACTAACTGTAAGCAATACGGACAGGCCGTTCCTAATTATTTTTTAAATAAATCAAGTACAGC
>JXXA01015342.1:0-30755 GCA_000956255.1 Anopheles punctulatus
ATTCGGTTCGTTTGAATCTATGATTTCCGATACAAATCTGAATCAAATTGCTAAGCGCTCGCTCCGCTCAGTGGATCAGATAACGATGAGGATGTCGGAGTGGCAGGCAGGCTGTGTGCTGTTGTTGTTGAAGCGTGCTTTTTCTCCTGTATTTCCGCCTGAATCACCAGTTTCAATTGTACACTTGGCGATACTTTGTTGCGTGCCTCTGACCGTACAGAGAAGAATAATCAGAAGCTTGAATATGGCGAGACGCGAGTACGGAGACGAGAGAAATAAATTTAACAAAAAAAAAAGAAAGAAAAATGGCTGATTCGGATGCGTTTTTGCGCTAGGTGCATAAACATAAGCTGTAACAATTGTGATTCAATTGAAAGTAATTTAGTTTGGAATCAACAGAACAATGAATTACCTTTTTTTACCTGCTATTGGCTGGAGTTTTTATCGCGAAGCAGCATTGAAGTCTTTCGATTGGGCTGTATGTTTAAAGGGTAAGCAAATACTTACCCTCCTTTTGGTTTTTGTTCTTTCGACCCATACTGTGGTTTTTTCGAATTTTGCCACAAAACGATAAGAAAACTAGTCGTAATTTACTTCCAACCAGTACCAGACGGATGGTTTATTTACCACAACACCTTCGAACGTACAACATTTTGCAACTAATACGAATCGAATTAGGTAATTCCGTTATACAAGTAACATGAGTTTTGCTGCGGCCCGTTACGCACTACGTTCTATTCTCAGTCCTGGGCGAAGAAATTCGCCAATTAATAATTTAATATCGACACCACCAGGCCGTATAGTATTTGTGCATAGGAAATGATCGCTAAACAATAGTAGGATGGGTTTTTTTTTCTTGCCGTCCGTTTTCTATACAAAGCTGATGTCTTAGGCTGAAATCATTTACAACAATAACACGATGCTACTTTGTTGCCAAGGGTTGTTTGCTAAAATCCAGATGCTAAAATCCAGACCGTGTCGCTCAATGTGGCTAAAAAATGTAAAAATATTCTTTCTGCTATTGCTATTGCTATTGCTAGAGCTGCTCGTTTTTTCTGCTACTATTTACTCGGAGTATTCGTACCAGGTGCCCGAAAATGTGTATACAATCGTCAGAATCGTTTGATCGGTCTGAAGTGTTTGACTGCTAATTTCATTTCTAATTTGCTTTTGACTAGATAGAACATAAAATCTATGAGCAAATAACAGCCTTTCGCTTTACAAAGCACGTGCTCGAGGAAGTTGTCGTTTGTCTTGACAATTATACCTAGCGTTGATTAAAGGGAACATTGTTTCCGATAATGTTTTGATCGTGATGTTTTCGTTTCAAATTCCTGAAACTAGTCGTGTTATTCGATATTAGATTGCTGCTGCTGAAAATGTCTTATTTTGATGTTAATAGTTTTGCCAATCTCAACCATGGCGCTTCTCTATTGTTGCACTATCATGCGTACGATTAGTTCCACTCGGCCTCGTAATACAGGCTGCTTGTGTTCATGAGCTGAGTTTATACCCGAGTTGTAACGCGAATAGGAAGCGAGAACATCGGCAGCGTGTTCACCTGAGCTGGTGGTCAAGGCAAAATGTTTACAAATATCTTAAACGTGTTAATATCACAATTTCATTCCCCGTGGACAACTCTACAGATTTCAACTAAAACGTCTAAGACGAATATGAATATCATATGTTCTTTCTACACACACATCTATGGACACATTACTTCTATCCTATAACACCGTCATTGCAATCAGTCTTCGTTTATGTACACGAGTTTCTTTTTTGCGCTTACTTTGATCCAACGCACACACACACACTCATATGTGAATACCAACGGTTCGAGGTGATGTATTTAGCGGTGCTGGAGCTCTCAGCTGTGCTTGGGTGGGTTGTGCATGAAGCTGCTGCTGTTGTTGTTGCTGGTGTGATTGCATTTCTGCAGCAACAACATTCGGCAAAGGTAGGGGTGGCTGTTGTTGTTGTTGTTGTGACACTGCAGCCGAATGATATTCAGCGGGTCGTGGCTGTGGTGCACGTTGATCGAGCTGATTATTGGTTCGGTTGGTGGGTGCAACGCGCGTGAGCTGGTAGCTGTTGGTGCGCACGTTCGAGTGTGTGAGTGAGAGGTTCGGTTGATGCTGCCGGCGCTGATTGTTGGGCACATCCGGCAGAGCGAAGCGGAGCTTTTCCCAGAACAGTTTATCGCCCCACTGGAGGTACGTGTTCGTTTTCAGATACAGCCGGATGTCCGGATCGAGATCCTTCTGCGGTACCTCGCCGAGCAGAATCACGATCAATCGTCGGCGTCGATCGCGCAGCACCTGATGGTGGGCCGATTTGAACTCGAACCGGCACCATTCGGATTTGATGAAATTTTCCGACAGCACCATAATCGTGCGCCGGGAAGACTCCACCGCCTGAAGGATGTTATCGGCAATGTACGCTCCGACCGGGAAGTCCCGATAGTGTAGACACAGCTTGTACGAGGGATCATCGTTCTCCAGCATCGGTGCCAACTCTTCCGCCACGAACGCTTCATCCTTGGAGCTGTACGAAATGAACGCATCGAACAGCTTATCGCGCTCGTTTTTGTCGATGTCCGCGTTGCGGTAAAACAACCGCACACCGAACTTCGAATGGAACCAGACGCGCATTTCCTGCCGGAAAACGAACAGCACTAACGTCAGAATGATGACCAGCGAAAACCCAAACAGGCCGGTTACCAGCAACGGAATGTAGCCCTCGATCGGTTGCGGCGATAGGATCGTCTTCCGCGAGGTCAAATTTCCGTTGATCACATTCTCGAGTGGGATGGGCCCAGCGCACAGCGTCGAACTGTTATCGTGCAGCACCAGGAAATCGCCGGATCGATTGCCACCATCGATTGACCAATCGAAATCACCGGTCAGCGACGCATCGGTGATCGTAGCGATCGTGCTTCCATTGGCTCCAACAGTGGCAGCAGCCGCAATTGCAACCGCAGCACACCTTATCTTCTGCCGATCGCGTACGAAATCGTACGTTTTGAGGTACTCCTGGAAACGGTTTACAAAGTCACACTCGCAGGACCACGGATTGTACGCCAGCCGGATCTCGGCCAGTTGCTTCGGCAAATGCCAAACGTTGAACTCGACCAGCCGATTGTGATCCAATCGGACGATCTTGAGACTGTGCAAATGGTCGAACGTGTGATTGGCGATCAGCGTGATGCGATTGTACTGCAGGTACAGCTCTTTCAGGCTGTCGAGCCCCTCGAACTCGAAGCCGTTCAGCGCGGTGAGCAGATTGTGATCAAGCTGCAGCATCTCCAGCTCCCGCAGCCCGTAGAACGTGCGATTGCTCACCGTCTCGACGCTGGACCCGTTGAGGAAAAGTATCTTGAGACGCTTGCGGCCGAGAAAGGCGTGACTCCCGAGCGACCGGAAGCTGTTCCCGTCCAGATAGATTTGCGTCGCATCCATCGGGATCTGATCGGGCAGCCGATCGTCGTAGCCGGCGCGCGAACAGTCGACCACGTTCGAGCTCCAGCTCTGATCGTGGTAGCAGGTACATTGCTTCGGGCACTCCATCTTGCAGTCGCAGGCGTAAAAGTCGCAACAGTGACAGAGCGCGAAACAGTGTGTGTCGTACTTGCAGAGAAATTGGTTCGGCAGTGCCTCAACGAGCGGCACGTACGTGCGGCCCCGGTTGTACAGCAGCTTGCAGTAGATGCTGTCGAGATCCATTAGGCGTGGTTGCGTGCGTGAATCGGCGTTGCTCTTTTGCAGCCAGTTCAGATTGCAATCGCACTGGTACGGGTTGCCGCCGATGTAGAACTCCGGTAGCGCCCGGTCATCCGGTACGGCCGAAATGCGCAGCGCATTCGGATCGAGCGTGGTGATTTTGTTGCCGAACAAATCGACCCGCGTGAGGTTCGGCTTCTTGAAGAATGTATACGACTGCACCTTCGAGATGAGGTTATCGTTGAGGTAGAGCAGTTCTACGCTATTCGGGATCGCACTTCCGGTGATCTCGGTGAGCTGGTTTGAACTGGCGTCGATCGTGCTCAGTGCCAGCTGCGATTCGATCTCGAAGTAGTTGCCGAGCTCGGTGATCTTGTTCGCGTGTATGTCGAGCCACTGCAGCCCGGTAGGGATTAGTGCGTAGTCAAACACCTCCAGATGGTTGTCGCTTATGTTGAGCCACAGCAGGTTAGGCAGCTTGGTGAACAGGCCCGCAATGTCGGTGAGATAGTTGCCGTCCAGCCGTATCGCTTGCAGTTTGGTGTTGTTGTCGAACGACGATTGTTCAACCGTTTTGAGTCGGTTCTGGGACAGGTTTAGAATGTGCAGTGACTTCATCGCCTCGAACGTGCCCCGCCGGATGACTTCGATGTTGTTCTCGGTCAGGCGCAAGCCATACAGGTGCGCCATCTGACGGAAGCTGGCGTTATCGATGCTGGCGATGTGATTCTCGCCCAGATCGAGCGTTCGCAGCAACGGCACGTCGTACAGTGCATCCGGCACCTGCAGCAGCTTGTTACCGTTGAGATGCAGCTCTTGCAGTGTTGCGGAATGGTTGCGCAGTGCCATCCGATCGATGCGCGAGATGCGATTATAGTCGAGTGAAAGCAGCGTCAAGCTTTTCAGCCCACTGAACGTGTAATGATCGATGGTGGCGAGCCGATTGTTCGACAAGATCACGGAGTGCAGTGCGCTCAACCCGTGGAACGTATTTTCCGCCACACTTTCGATGAAGTTCTCCTGCATGCGCAAAACCTGCAGGCTGACCAGATCGCGGAAGATTGTGGGCTCCAGTTTGGATATTTTGTTGTTGGAAAGATCGAGCAGCATCAACTTCGCCAGCCCCCGAAACGTGGCGGGATTGATCCACTCCGACGTCAGCTCGTTGTTGGACAGATCGAGCACGAGCAGTTGCTTTAGGTCGCTGAAAATACCAGGCGCCAGTACGTTAAGACTGTTGTTCTGCAGGTAAATCTCCTTGATGTGTTTCGCCTCTGCAAACAGCTCCGGCGGGAGGTTGGTGAGCCGGTTGAGCGAAATCTCAAGCCTTGCCAGCGACACCAGCCCTTCGAAGGCACGGTCGGCGATGTAGTTTAGCCCGTTGGCCTGCAATCGCAGATCGGTCAGCTTGCCCAGGCCGGAAAATATGGCGGGCGGCAGGTTGTCGATGGTGTTGTGCGAGAGATCGAGGGTGACGATCGAGCTGCCACACTTCTTTGATAGCCGCGTGCTCAATGAAGCGCTGAAGTGAAACACCGATAGGTCGCGCAACCGATTCTGTGTGAGATTGAGATGGGTGAGTCGCGTCAGGGGACAGATCAGCCCATCCGGCACGCTCCACATGTTGTTCTGGCTGAGGTCGAGCCGCTGCAGCTTCGCCAGCTCGCTGTTGAAGACCTGCGGCGCAATATCCAGACTGATCGATGACCAGTCAGTGTTGTGCGTGCGCAGTGTTAGGTTGGCCAGTTGCCGGAGCCCCTGGAAGGAACCTTCGCTCAGGTTAGCTATCTTGCAGTACTCGATTGAGAGTGAGTGCAGCTTTGAGAGCTGCTTGAAGCTACCGGGGCTAAGGCTGCTCTGGAAGAACAGCCCATCGTTGCACTGTAACCGCAGTCGGACGGTGTTCTCGGGATGTAGGACACTAAAGTTCGTGTTTTCCAGCTCACTGTTGATAGTCCTCAAGCGACAGAGAAGCGTTAGATCGTCCTCGGTGTAGCCGTCCCAGCGACACTCGTCCGGTGCCTGGTTCACCAGCGACTTGCTCAACGACGCACCGAACACACCGAAGATGGTGCCGAACATCATCGTCAGCAGTGCCGGTGAGGAGCGCATTTTGAGAGGCAACAGTTTGGCCGTCACTTGGGAAACCGCGTACCACACACCGGGTGAAACACACGCTATAAAAACTTTGCTGATGATCGATTCTTGCTGCACATATTTTCATGAACTTTAAATGATACTTTGTTGCGTCACTTTCTTTAAATTGGTCACGTTTCAGTCGCACCTTACTTTCGATGTGTAAATTGCACACTTTGCAATATACACAGACACACTCACACAGGACCCACTGCTTTTTAGGGTACACAGCGATTACTACTCACTTACACGCAGGCAGCTGTAAGAGACACCGTGCGGCGAGCTGCCGAGCCCGCTTTCACTACTAAATTCATAACTCGCTTGCCGGAGCAACACTCACTCGTTAACGATAGTTTCACGAATCACGACTTATCGATCAAAATGGCACACCATAATGTCGTCGCTAAGACTCACCGCGTACCTAGCAACTGGCATCATGCTGTTGCAAAAAAAAAAACCGTCGCAAAACCACTCCCCATCCGTTGCGGTATTATGCTTTTACCGACGGCATTTGGAACACTCGCCGTCGGATGTAGGGAAAATCACACTCGTCGTACAATTTTTTCTCTTCTGAGGTATCACTTCAAAACCAACTGATTGGAAACACTTTTGTCGAATGTGGTAGAAATATCGTTTAAATAAGCATCGCTCTTTTTGTCACTCGGTACCGTCGGCACTTTTCATTCGCCTTATATTTGTGCAATGTAAAACACGGACTTAAACTTTTGCCGTTTACATCCCATTTGCTGGTGTTGCTACCAAAAAAAGACGTTCACGATTCTCACTTGCGATGTTAGGCAAAAGCACGTTGGAGAGCACATTGAGCTGTTGCTATTGACCTCAATCGGTTCCGTCGGCTACGCTGTGAATTTTCTTGCACAGGAAAACTTTTCTCGTCCTCGCGGATGTGTGTATTCGCCGTTTGCATTCCACTCCGAGACTGAGGTGGCTGGAGTGTAGCCGAGTTCTGAGAAATTCCACGTACCAGAGTTCGTCGTCTTGCATCCAAAGTGGGTCTCTCCTTCGGTGGTTTCCGCCGCTGAGAGGAGCTTTCTTTCTTTCTGCTCTCGGGGCTGGTTGCTCTCTTGCTCACCTGAGCGAACAAGTGGTTCGTTAGTTGGAACTTGTTGCTGGAAATTGTGTCGACATTCGATCGCAAGGGATAGCTGTGGCTTGTGGCGAGAACGAGACGAAAGCCAGCGCCTTGTGGGCTGATCTCACCACTACATAGCCAGCCGCACGGATGCAATGATGGCGGCTGCCGTTTATTCGGTAGGAACGTGATCGAGCAGCTCTTTTCGAGTTGGAATTTATATCTAGAGTTTTTTGCCCTTGCACGTTGCCGCGTTCCTTTTTTTTTGCACGCGCTAGCGTTTATGTGTGTATAGAAGAGTGAGAGTGAGAGAGGGTTTAGTGAGGTGGTCTCTCGCAGAAACCAATAAATGCACCCACCGAACACCGTGGCGCAGAGGATGTACCTCAAGGTGATAGAAAAGTGTGCTCTTGTTTACCTCATGCTGCTTATTGTTGTGCGATCTTTTACACGTACCGTTTGGTTGTCGTTTCTGGTGGCAAAGGTCTTGCGAGTGTGAGGCCTACGGGGTCACCCGCAATCGATCGCGTGAATCAGACGCGGCTAATTTGGCGAGGAGAAATTTTAATCGATTTTCCACCCAACGACGGTTTGAGGACGATGGTCTAAAACCATTCCGGGCAGGCTAAAGCGAAACAGAAGTTCGCCCTGACTGTGCCGTTTGCGGGAAGCAATAATTATCGATTCGTTGAAAGCTTTCGTTTATTGTAACAGTTTTAAAGAAAATACCAAACTTAGTCTTGATGGAGAGCGTTTAAACTTTATGAAAATAGAATATAAGTGTTGCGCCACGCTCCTCGGATGCTTTGCCCGACAGGTGTCTGAATCGCTTTATAATCACAAAAGACATCAACTCACGGTAAAGCGACGAACCATTTATGACGGGAAATGACGACGGTCCACCGTTGTTTCCGTGTCTATTTGGGGCTCGTGAACAAATCGTAAACAATTTGACCGATAAATTGCATTGTTATTACGTGTAACGAACGGTTTATTTCTGTTTTATTTTCGGACCTTCAGCCATCACGTTGATAAATTCATTTTTAATTGACGTATCTCACCGAACACTTTGCCCAAAACGAAACCTGAGTACAAATTGAATAGTAATAATTTAATGTATTTTTTTATAAACTACCAACATTGTCTGGCTGCTTGGGCCGGTTTCTATGATAGCGACATTCTATTCTCGATTTTCCCCTTTTTAAAGAAGGTAAAATGCAACATTGCACAATTTTCGTTTGGCCCTGCATTGCCTTCATTCGTGGCCCTTCATAATCCGAGACGTACTAAGAGAGTTAAGTCAAGCAACTATCTTCATCTCTTTCCCGTCTTTCTGGGCTTCGAATCGAAGTTGGCGTTGATGGTTGGTATACGTTAGTGAGGAGTCGCTGAAGTGATGCTACAGAGTCAAGCTCGAAAGGTAGGCTGGATTTTTTTCTCTCGAACATGATCCACTCACACTCACACACACAGACACACAATCACTGGCAACACAGGGAATGTAAGCAGCCAGCGAGCGTAAGGGCACACGGTATACGCTGAACATATGTTGTGCGTTTTAATATTTATGCATACACAGAGCGTTCGTTGTTTTTTTGTCGTTACTTTTTTCTCTTTGCCGTCGATCGTTCTCTTTTCCGTGCTCCGTGTTCGTATGCGGTTCGTAAAAACTCTCGATGAATTCCTGTTCATGGAGGTTACGTTCAGGTTGCTGCTTTTGTGTTGCTTCAACCAGCAAGAAACCGGATCAATTATCTCCTTTCGGCTGTTCGGTGGACCGTGTGTGTCGAGGAAGTGGGCGGGTGAAGGCGAGTGGTTCTGCGTGGTTTCCGGAGCAGCAGCAGCAGCAGTAGGAGCAGCAGCCACAGCAGCAACAGCAGCAGCAGTGGCAGCGTAGGTTTGTTGTTTGTGCGATCGTTTCATATTCGTATCTACTTAGGCTCGTTATGCTTTGCGAGGTGAGGTGTAGTTGGCTGTTGGTAGCGAGAAAGAAGCATTAGATAGTTTTGCGCTCCTGCCAACCGTCTGCTGTTACTGAGACTGAGAAACCGTTTGTGGTTTGCTGGGAGTGCAATTGCTGCAGTCTCTTGAAACCGCATAGAAAGATAGATTTCTTGGTTTTTTGTGAGTTTTTCTTCTGAAGTATCTATTCCATATCATACCACCACCGACACGGAATATTATTTCCGAAACAGGAAGTAAGATGAACCAATAATTGTACACAAGAACAAGATACGTTGTAATTCTCATCTTCTTAAATCATGTATGCGGCTCGTAAAAATCCATGGCATTGTAATGTAATGTATTTTCAAACCTTGCCTCACACCGCCAAGTCATTTGGGTGGTATGCACGAGATCCTATAAGGCGGGGAATGAAATAAAATAAAAGGTGCTGAGAACGATAGGCAGACCGAGAAAAATGTTGCAGGCTTATTAGTGATTGAGTAATGTGTAATAAAACCGTAAATATCAAGCCGTCATATTTATAGATTGTTTGTTTTTTCGTGCCTTGGAAACCGTTCCCGTGTGCTGGACTCCTGAGAAATGGGCTTTAGCGTATATTATAACAAGATATGGCTTTTCATCCGTCCGTTTCGACATCTATTCGGCAATCACGCGCGTTCGGCTGGTTGGATGTGCGTTTACCACCGTTTCAATTGCTTCAAACGCACGCTGCTAACCAGGAGTGGCCGTCGCTGCTGACGGCTGGAGTGGACCAGCGCGCAAACAGCGCGAAAAATGGTTTACCCTGGGCAGTGCGGGGCATATACGGATGTATCGCTTCAAGAAGTGTGCCGCCGTTTGTTGATCCTCTCTCTCTCGTGGTCGCGTTTGCGTTCGTTCGTTCCTTGGACTCTCGTACGCTTCCTTTATAATTAAGTAACGAAAAACTTGTTTTGCGGCAAAAGGAAAAGAAGGGAATATTTTGTGTTAACAAGGAATCTCCACCTCCTTTGCCCACGGGTCATATCGGGTTGGCGGCCAGTCAGCCAGCCAGCCGGTCGGTGGGACAAGAATGTTGGCACGCTAGAGAGAGAGAGCCAGAGAGAGACAGAGAGAAAGAGAGAGAGAGAGAGACAAAGATGTGATATAAGGCGAGAACTTCTGAAGCTTTCAGCGCGTATGGAAAGTTTTTTTCTACCGGTTTGGCGAAATGATTGCAAACCTTCGCTCAACGCGTCGCCATCGCGCCTCCTCGTCCGTTGATCCGAAGGACGTGCGCAGGTTTTGTAAAAATTTAACTTTCCTACCATACGACGTCTTCTTCATCCAATTGCGGGAATCCGACGGTGAACATTTCCTCGCACTACGAGCGGTGCAGCGTGATAAAAGGCGGTAATCATCGCTTTTCGCCAAACTGTACGATCCCATGCGCAATGCTTTCGGCGTTTGAGGCGTTTGAGAATTGGCGTTGAGTTCTCCGTCGTGTAGATTGACTTCAGTTTTAATTGATTTTCGTTGTGAACCAACCACCGCAGCGAAGGGAAATGTTTCTTTTTAACTGTGTCTTCGTCTTCAGAAGAGCGAAAAAGGGGTTTTTCGAGCGTTTCCTGTGTAGCTATGTAAATAGTTTATTCTAATGCCTTGCGTCCGCCTTCCGTGCCATTGAAAAACTCAGCCTGCGTGAGAGGTACTTGTGCAACCGTCATGGGTTGCTTTGCTGCTACCAGCCGCATGTTGCTACCAGCCAGAAAATTCACCTTTTTCTCTTTCATCATGTTTGTGCCCTTTTGTTATCTTCCTGGCTGGAACGCCTGCCCACGATCTAGAGTCATTATTTTGAAATTTTGTTTATCTTTTATCTCCGACCGACAATTGACACCTGACGTTTCGAAACCCACAACACAACTGATCCGGCAAGGTTAGTTTTTTTTTCTTCAAATTTCGGAAGAAAAAAGGTTTCACTAGGTCCGAATTTCATTAGATAGCCATTTTTGAAGTGTGTGTGTCTGGTGAAGAATTATACCTCATCGTGCGGGCCGACGTGTGGACCGTTTTCTTTTCCTTTTCCGCTGGGAGCCACTCGGTCGGTGTTAGTGATGATGGTGGCTTGCTGGACGGTTGGCTGGTTGGGTTCTGGAATCACACTTTCCCGCCGTATGTACTTCTGTTCTTTTCTTGTGACCCTTGGTTGTGGCAGGTCATAAATAGGAAGATTTGTAGCGTACCTTTGGTGAAACTGTTATGGTTTGTGAAGGATCAAACCCTGTCGTAAAAATTAGGTGATCGTAACTATAAATTACCCCTTATCGGTGCTAGATCACGCCGTGTGAACGAGGGACCAGCCGTGGCTGGAAAGTCGAAAAGGCTCAAAGTAAAAATAATGGTATGCGCCATGAAAGCGATTACAGCATTAAAAGTATGCTAAAAGCAAACAGTATGAGGCGCTTGGATAGACTCGACGACTCGATAAAACCATTGCTCATTTTATTTCCTGTCTTCCTGCCCCATTTCGCTTTCGATGCTTTATTCTTTGTTTTATTTTATTTTTTGAGCTTTCCAAAGCCACACCACAAAAGCTAAGATTTCTCAAACGCTCATAACGCTCACGGCGGCGGCATCACGGTAAGCAAAAACTTGAGTGCCGCGAAGCCGTTACTGGCATCCGTGCCTATAATGTGGCTATTTTTTAAGATGTTGAACGGTCTAATCAAGAGATTGTAGAGCTAACTGTATGGGTTCATCGCAATAAATAGCTTGCCTGTTTGTTAATGATGATGCCCGGGTGCCTGGGCGAGGAGACACCGAATAAAATAAATGGTATGGTCTTTTTCGCCTCCTCTTTACCTCGCAACATTCTATAGTTTACGAGGTCCGCCAGCTTTCCGCTGGCACACCTCCGGGCATCAGTTTAAAATTTAAATAATTTGAATGAAATAGTAAATTCTTTTAATTACTATTCCAAATGTCGCATTAATGGACAAAATTAGCGGCAGTTTTCTTTTCGAGACGTGTTTCTGGGGGCACCCAAAAGAAGCGTTCGTTCTCAGCCTGCTGGATGGAACCAGCGTTGAGAGAACGGATCGAGGAAAACGATCAAGACGAAATACGCAAACACACACACACACACTCCTTCACTCAAATACACGCGCTGAAGTTGCCAAGGAAGCGTGCAAATGGTAGGTAAGGTGGGTTTGGGAGAGAGAAAACCAAAACAGAAGCCAAATAGTAAAACCATAACTTTAGAAAACGGAAGATGCATGTTGATGATATCAGCCGGGATGGGGAGCGAGCTTAGCATAGTAAACCATCGTAATCTGCGTGTTTATTCACAAATGCGTTAAGTTAAAATGTGCGACAAAATTATTTTTATCAATTTATCAGGCATCATTTGTCATACGCTAGATTTATCTTCCCAGCTGCCCAGGAGTGTGCTTGTGTGTGTTGACTTAAGGTAGCCGTTTTTATCGTCTGGTGAAGCAACTGTTTATAGCTTACATAATTCGCATTCTCTCTGCCTCTCTGTCTTTCACTTTTATTCTTCGTTCGATGGATTTTGTGTTGCAGTAGGTGTTGTTCGAATTTGAGTTTCGCGTCCTAGTAGCACGGATATGTTTTTATTGATTTCTTTATGCTTTTTGCGAGATAAACTGCACCCAAATGCAACTGAACGCCGGTGACATGCAACATGGAGGTCGCTAGCCGCGTTCGCTAGGGAACCGTTTCATCGCACGTATCGCATTAGCTATGGTAATGAAATTCCATTATGCTAAAAAGAAATCGAAGCGAGCTTCTAACGACACACAGCCGCTCGAACTTGAACCGCTTCGTAGCGCGGGCGCTGGCCGTGGGATAACAATGGTTGGAGAAATGGTCGAGAAAAATCACACACGCGGCGGCCCACACAAAAATCATGCGCGTACACACATTAATATCGCAAATGTATCTAACAATACCGTCATGTTCAGTCATAGTGGCAGATGTGGCTGAGGTCCGTTCCTCCCGAACGCCGTGACAATCGGCACGGGAGGAATCGTCGGCTCTCCGTTATTCGTTGATTGACCGCGAGAAACATGGCCCGGCCAGGGACTGACAGCTGATGTATCTCGGTAACAAGCTGCGCATAATTGATTATTAACTAGAGAAGCTGAATATCGATTGTCATTATTGTCGCATAGTCGCTCGCTGGCAGCTACAGCGGCTTCGGGTCACCGTGTTTTCTTTCAGTTTCCCGTGCATGACGTGCCGTGAGTTGACAGCTTTCAGTCGAGATTGTCTGCCCGGGACACAAGTTGGTGGACTCGTTACGAACTATGATCTAGTGTTAGGATGTTGGTCACTTTCAACTCCTACTGAACCTACGAAGAAAGCTTGCTGTAATGGTGTCTGTGTACTACACGATCGTTTCGATATGGGAGTGGGGATGTCTTACGTAAGAAAATACCATTTTCCTTTCACTCCATAGAATGATTGCAAAATGTGGCACAACACGAGCTGGAAACAATGCCAATGCCTTCCCCTATTGACATTTATTGTAATAGAAAACTCCAGCTCAGTGCCCTGCTTGGGTTGGCATATTTACCCGAACCGAGAGAGGGAGCGATAAGAGAGAGAGAGAGAGAGAGAGAGAGTCGATGGAGCATCTGCGCTTTGTTCTGTGTCAGTTACTGTCATCTTTTTTTTCTTGCACCACGATCTTGGGGGCAGTTGTTAGTGAGAACGTGTGTAACATGAACATCAATAAACTTTACTCAAAGAAGCGTTATCTTAAAACTATGCAGCAGATTTGATTTCAATCCAACCTAGCCTAGGCGACCCGGTAACAACAAACTCAATCCTGGTGGCCTTTGCATCTTTTTTGTATGTGTTCTGCAAAAGATCTTTCGCAGATTTAGATGCGCTTTTATGTTGGTCTGCTCCGTTGCAGCCACCAACGCCGGTGGGGGTATGGTAGCGAACGTAGTATCAAATGCGAACATTGGCGTCCTCTGGGAAATGTTCAGATCAGATGCGTTCTTTAGTTAATGAGTGTACATTTCATGTACTTAGCACAGGCAGGGAGGCAGGCAGACAGCCTCCGTTGAACGTATAAGATTTCTTGATTATTTTTGCTCTCTACCCACTGCCCCCCTCCTTTCCTGCGTCCTGAAATATGATCTCGTCGATACTACCAAACGAGTCGATCGCTAATAGGTGATGGTCATATTAACAGATTTTAGTAACAAAACGAATAATAAATTAGCACTATTGCAAATCCACTGTAATTGCTTGTCAACATGGGAGAAACCCAACCCCGATCGCTCGCCGTAAGAGAAACTTCAGTGCAATTATAAAGCTAAGGGGAGAAGTAAACAAAAAACAGCACCTGAAGATTGGCTTCTTCATTTGGACACTGACTGGCCCGGTAGTGGTCTAGTACTTGGAGGTGAAAATTGATAAAAGTGTAGATAATTGGGGAATAGGCGTAGAGATTGCTTCTACAGACGCCAGCCGCGCAAGTAACAAAAAAGGCATAGCAAACAACACTTGAAAGGTTAAAAATCAATGAGAACCGGCCGGACGCTGCAAGCCGCTGCTTGTTTGTTTTGCTCATCTTTCAAGTAAAGAGGTGTAATTTTGTTCCTGTTGACAGATGCAAGTGGATTGCTGATGGGAGTTTTTTTTTCTTTCTTTACCGAAGTCAGCAACATTAAGTGGCTCCTGCTGCTGTTAATGCTTCTCCCGCTGGATGGATGACGTTATCCGCGCCGGAGTCGGCAGTAAGTGGCGGCGGTGATGGCGTCTTCGCTCTTGTCTTTAAATTGTCCAGGTCAAATATGCGCCGGAGAAAAAGGGCGAAAGGCAAACGAGGAAATGTGCATAAATTGTATGCTAAACCAAAACGATGCGCTTCCGCTTCGGCATCGGCTGGTCCGACGGTATGATTGATTGAGCATGATTTAAATGATATTTTACGACAAAGTTTTATTGGTTATAACTCCCCACGTCGCGCTGCCGCCATGATCGCACGCAAGCAGATGGGCAGGCTTGGGGGTATGAGGATGTTCCGAAGCTTCTGTGCCATGCCAAGCGGGGAGTGTCATGATCTTGACACGCTTTGCTAGTTGTTATCCCGTAGTCCGCTGAAAGATGGCTTTATTTACAATTGTCAGTCTCCCCGCACAAAGGCCATCGTGGCTGTAAAATCCGTGTGGGTAGCCCACCGTTGGACTAGGTGTGCGTGTGCGCACATGTGTCTGTATCATTACAGGAACCGTTGCTGTTCGTTATACCCCGCGTTCCGTTAAATTGCCGTTCGGCAGCAGTTCCAATCGAAAATATGATTAACTTGAGCTTGTTTCCGACGCATGAGGGCCGGCGACAACGACGACGAAAAATGACGGAGGCGGAGCTCAATCGAACTTGTTCGAGAGCTCGGTGATCACGTTCACGTCCACGTCCACGTTCCCGTCGTCGTCAGGGTAGCGAACCGGAACCGGTTTATCGCGTGAAAGGAGGTATCGGGTAGAACATAATTTATTTATTATATCTGCCAACATGTACCCTTTGTCAGCAGCTTGTTGGCGGTGTGGCTGGGTAGTAGGTCGGGGGACGATTAGCACATTCGGTCATGGGATAGGGGTAAGCTACCTTCTCTATCGCGGGCTAGTCGGAATCGGAAACGCGCGCGCGACCGGAGCAACATGATTCATACTTGTAAATTATACTGTGAAATTGATCAATCGCAGCCGATACCAATTTATTGCCAATTAAGCAGCTACAATTTCACTATTAGCAGCCGTTCTAGGCCGTTTTCGGACAGTGCGGTTGAAGTTTCGATTAGGAGTCCATCTGTACAGCGCGATTTAGAGGTGCCTAGGTCACTGCTAAGGACAAAAAGGATGTCGTTGTATGCTAAACTCACTCGCTAGGCGTCCATACCCAAGGCTAAGCGTACAAACTTCTTTGGGGGTGAAGTTCGTTAGCTATTCAGTTATCCAGTTCTGCAAACGAATCCAGTTCTGCAAACGAAACTGTCAACGCGATTAATCTCGAAATGAAGTATGATTTACACAGCCCACAACCGTACGCGCCCGTACGGTGATCAATCATCCAAATCTCCGATGTCTCCGATATGGATCAGCAGATTGACATGCATGACTTAGAAGTCTCCTACATTTCTTTAATCTGTTCCTCCTGTGTTTGTGCGTGCGGTTTTATTTTTTATTTGTTGTTGCTGTTGGTAGTTCTTCTGTCGGAGCCACCGGGTATTGGAGAAATTCCACCGCGATGTTCCGAGATTTGTGATGAGCATCTTCGAGTAGAAAGTTCACCGCAACGAACACAAACACCCGGGTGTTTATTGAATTCCCGGATGGCCTGCAGGCTAGCGCTGCAAGGATCACGTTCGTTTGGAAGCGTTTTTACTTCGGGTGAACTATGTGCGCGTCCAGGCTCGACGGATTTTGGATCGACGCTGAAACCGAAGATCGGAGCACCGCGCAGCAATCATGCCAAATCAAGATCCGATCAGAAGTTCTGTCACAGATTATGAGCCAACTGTCAAAATCATCAAAATCATGTTTAAGGGACGAGTAGGTAGTAGAGCTGCTAGATGGTGAGTAAGATTACTTTCGCGAACGATCACGCCCGGCCCGAAGAGGTGCCATAATTATACAACTCACAGCACTGTAGAGGTCGGAAAGTTTGAGAAAATATAAGCAGCTACTCCGCCGGCACTTGAGAAAGGTGCGCACAAGATCAGTGGAAAAGCTTTACAGTTTTGGCATGCAATGTATGGTTTGCTGTGCTGTGTTTTCGCTGCTTTACCCGATCGTGATGAATGTAACTATGAGCAGTTAACAAGTTTTACGATGCGTCCATAAACGGGGGTAAAAAAAATATGACTTGTGATAATGTCAGAATGATCAGAATCCGCTTGCCCAGCAGCGGCCGAAGCAGCGGCAAGCGAGTCAGTATGCGCCCCGTATGCGTTTGCCGCGCGATCGCAAAAGGAATTGAATAATTGAGCAGCCCCGCTCGGCGCGCTGCTGGGCTGGTCGATATATGTGTGTGTGTGTGTGTGTGTGTGTGTGTGTGTGTGTGTGTGTGTGTGTGTGTGTGTGTGTGTGTGTGTGTGTGTGTGTGCGTGCGTGTGTGTGTGTGCGTGCGTGTGTGTGTGTGTGTTTTGTGTGTGTGCGTGCGCCTTTTCGCAAAAAGAAAAGTGGCAAGGGCCACGGGCCTCGAAGCTGCAGCCAGTTAAGCCTTGCTACGATGCTGCAATCGAAGGCTCCACGTAGAGGAGTCCTCTGCTGTTAACGATCGAGAATGGAATCATAAAACAAATAATATTTCAATGGAATGCCTACGCGCATTTACTTGCTGTTGTTATTCATCCTCGGTATGGGTTGTTTCAGGCTCGTCTGGGCCTACTAGTACTTGTTGGATATGATATCCCCTGCACGGTGGTTTTGTTATGTGTGTGTGTGTGTTTTTTTGTCGTTCCATGATTTTTTTAGCAGCATAATTATACAGAGGCATTTTGATCAGAACTTGATAACATGATAGCAATGCAGCAAACGAACCGATTCGGATAGACCAACCGGGTAGTAGGGTCGGTGTGGAACGCGATCAGCAGGCAAACATCACGTGACACCAGCCGTCAGAAAAAGGTTTTCTTCGCCCGAACCGTAAGTAATGAGGAATGGTGACCGAACACAAAAGAATGCACCAACTAAGAAGCTCTGCGTTCTATCTTCCTATCGCTTTTTGACGATCCCTGTTTTACCTGGATGCGGAGTTAAAAGTTTTCCCGAATAGTATAAGTTTAAGAACATAGTTAGCACATGATTGTCACACATAATTTGAAAGATATTGATCCCGTGGTTTGTTGCGACTGGCAGTGTTGTGTTTTCTGTAAGTTTATCTCCCCCCTTCCCCGCACGCTGCACCGGGATCAACCAAAGCAAGGAAAGTTTGCGTTGCCGTGTAGAATTATAAAATCGGCATTGAATCACTCATCTCGACGATAATTAACTGTACGTTCAGCCCTTGGCCGGATCGTGATGTTTGAATTGGCACTGAGCCCGGCCACTTACGCCTTCTGCAATTATGTCTCTCACTCGCTAGGAAACGTCGGTGTCGAAAGCCTTCGCGTTCTCTCATTCTCGGCTTCTCGGGCTAGTGCTACACCGCTCATCCTCCTCCATCGCTCAACTATTCCAAGGGGCCCTCTTGTGTTGCTGAGAAAACCGTCCAGCCGGTGGTATTGGAAGAAGAATGATTAGAACAACGAAACGGTCAGCAAAGCAATCGTTAGCGGAGGTAAAATCAACAACCTGACAGCGTATCATTATCATTCAATTATTTGTGCGGAAGGCTCCGGCGGCTGGCTGGGTAGGAATGAAACGTGTACGTAAGGATTTAAATCAAAACCACCGCCACAAGAATGGCCAAATTACACACCCTGACAAGGTGAAAGACAACAGTACCGACATGCGTGAAAGAGAGAATGCCGCTAGGCGCTGCGGCCCAGCCGCGACCGGTCAACTACTATGAGAAATTGAAAAAGGAATGGGGGCCATTCCGCGCAATGAGATGATAGCAAGGGGGCATATGAATAGGTGCGTGGATGTGTTGGATAGGCATATTTCTTGCGCCCTTGAGAAGAATAATTTGTAACCGCTGGTAACTGACCGATCGCGCCAGGACGAACTAGAATGAGCCGAAATGTGTGCGCATTATATGCGATACACACTTGTGGGATAAAAAGAGTGTTACTTAGTTGAAAAATCAACTTTCCTCTACTAGATGTCGCTACCTTCCACGACAACTTTAAATCTTATCGCAAATCTCGCAACCCGTGATCCAATCGGCCAACCAATCGGTGGAATCGAACAGCAAAAAACAAATTAAAAACTTTTCATCCACTATCGGTGGAAGCTGTGCGTGCGAATAAAATGCAAATTATTTGTCATCTAGGTGGGAGCGGTGAGTGAGCGAAGCCATGGCCATGGCCATTACGCGCATCAGCCAAAAACGCACCGTGAATTCAAACAGACACGCCCAGTGACGCAAAAATGAGATCGAAGGTGCGACGTGCAGCTCTCGATGCAACCACACGCACAAACATCCTCACTATTTAGCAGTCTTTTAATCGTTAATTACATTATTCATGAAAACGTTGTGCGTTTTCCTTTATTGCCTTTACCATTGCCGCAGTCTCTCCCGCGTTCAGTGTGTCCTGATAATTGGCATTTAGGGAGGGGCCGAGGGCGTAGAGAAAAAAAATATCTTTTTAATGATTTGCAATTCCGAGCTGAAAGGTGTTTAACATATTACATGAAAAACTCATTTGAACGGATTGTTTTCACACGTACTTCTGGCACTGCTGCTGCGGAAACGTTTGAACGTATGAAATTGGAACAGAATCTGTTAAGGAGTGTAAGACTAAAGAAAAAATAAATATTAAATTGTTTGAAAACTTGTAAACAATGCAGATTGAGATTTTTATAGCAATATATGGCAATATATGGCCCAATAGATGGCACTATAGTATGGTATATACTGTTGCATTGCTTGCTTTGAAGTAGGCAGATATACATAATAATAATGTGAATGTTACTATCATCGTTCTTATTGCAAAATGCAATGAGAAACAGATGGTTTATTAGAGGCAGTTTACAATTTCCTGGGACAAGCATTCGACCGCAGCAGCTTTTAAATCAGAAAGTTTTAGAAACGGTAGTATAAAAAAAGGAGTTATCGAACCGAAGTCCGTAAGAAGGCCGCTGACGCCCTTATTTGGTGGAAATTCTGTCAGTCGCGGGTTTGATGGATGGATTTAACACTGCATGTGTAATTAGGTTAACACACACGCTGCTTCACAGGATTCGTCTTGTCGTTTTTTTACAGCAGCAAAAGAACAGAAGCATTCACAATTTCTAACCTCCTTTCCAAGTGGTTTAGCCGAATCCGAATCTAGCGAAACAATTTTAAATTAGTTATGGGAAAGATTATCTATAACATCAATGCAACATCGGAGAGAGCGTTAGTTGTGGTGGCGAAGATGGGGTGGAACGTATGCCAACATGGTAGTGGGGAATCAGAACGGGTAAAAGAGAGAAAAAGAGAGAGGTGAGGTGTTTGAAAATAGCCACAGATAATGATCGCACAAAGATGTTGCTCGAAAATTGGTGGAAAGAATTGTTAATGAAGCTTCTGACTAGGGACGCAACGAGTGCCGAGCTGCTGTTGGTCTGCGATTAGTCTTTTTTTCACACAGGAAAACTGTTATATAGCGCGGTTCCGGTACACTTGATCAAGATCTAACGATCAATTTCGCATTACAGACACTTCGCGTATCTCCGACGAACGTTTGGTGAGGCCCCGTTTTGTTCCGCGCTGTACGTTGTAGAATTTGACAAGAAAATTAAAGGCAATTGAAGAGCTACCCCTAAATGCCAACGTTGACTGGTGCATTAAAATATGTTGCGGAAGTGTCGAACTTATACAAATACAACACTTTTAGTATTTAACATCTTTTTTCCAACTGCTTCTGCCTGAAGGGCATTGGAAAGTTGAACAGGAGTCAAATGTCTTTAACAAGAGCAATTGTATGTCTTTTGGATCGACGCAAAGAAGAACGCTTTTCGCGCCTCTATTTGAGCAACCAGCTACCATTGCAGTGATTGGTTGAATCTAAGGATTAATGGCTGCAATTAAAGACGAGTAGCATTCAGCAGTTGCGGCAGCTGCAGCACCAGCACCAGCAGTAACATCAGCGCGGTAAAATATCCCTGACAGAGCCGGCCGTCGTGTTCCGTGGCACCGGGCAACTGTGAAGGCATTCTTTATTTCATAATTAACTGCAGACCATTAAAAAGATTCTTCCCATTCACTACGCTTTGCACGCCATCTGTATGCAAATTTAGCCGCAGGCACCGGGTGGAGGACGTTGAGAACTCGGGGAAGCGATCGTTTCCGTATGCCGCGTACGGGCAGCAGTGTTTGTTTCGATTTCAAACGTGCCGCTAATCAAATTTCGGCACATCATTAACACAATTAACAAAAACAAAGTTTTACTTTCCGATCCAGGCCAGAAAAATACGTGTGTAATTGATGAGATAAAGCAGAGCGCGAGAATTCAAGCCGGGGCGTGCGTGCTCAACTTGTTTGTGCGCTTGTTTTGTTTTCTTTCTTCCGCTGCAAATAATTAGACTTTTACAGATTTCGATAAAATTTCGTTTTCGTTGCTGCTGCTCTTTGTTTGTTTGTGTTTGTGTTTTTTTTTGCACTAAGTAAAGTAAGCTTTAGTAGTAAGTGAAAAGAGAGATAAATTTGTGCGGCGTATATCTTGGTAAGATATCAATTTACTCACACCAGTGCCTACTGCAATGTTGCTGAAATATTTAGAAGTGCTTGTAGAATTGCTGCTTAACTGGATGACATTCTATCTCATTACGGTGTACTTTAAGCAATCGACCCAGGCTGCCAAACCCCACCGAATCAGAGCACTCACTACTGCATGAGGACGAGGGTTCGCGCAAACTTCAATGCAATGTAAGCTCACTCCCCCCATTCACTCTCCCAGTTCACTCTTCCCTCCCACCATTTCCACTGCCCTAAAACGTGACCTGTGCAGTTAAGCTAACCAGGCGACAGAATTGGTGCTCACCAACAAAGCGGGCAAGCAGGCACGATGCAAAATTATGCCAACCACGGGGGTAAATCGTGTGAGAATTCGATATAAAAAATGAAAAACATGAGTTGCTCATTAGTTTAGGTATTGGTTGATGTCATTAGTTACCATTATTACGCCGGAGGTTTTCGTATCGCTTCTTTTGCTGCTGATGGTGGCTTTGGTCTAGTTTCTGCGCGGAAGCGTGCGGCAATTGCAGTGAATGTTTCACCGCTAAAACAAAACAACAATTATTGGCTAATGGAAGCCAAAATATGTGCTTCACACGAAGGGAAAAACACGCTGAAATTTGATGCTGCAAACATGCAACCGCAACATTGATTAGTACTTCTAAGTAATGGGACACCAAATGTCAAACTATCAGCGCCAACAATGTTCAAGTAGTTTACACAAGTCATACCAATCAAGCACACCAAGCAGCTTAACGCATTCTGACGCGAAACCAAAACATAGTGCATAACTTATTATAAAACGTTTGATATTCGATATAAAATTTAATTAAAGCCGATCGTAACAATAAAATAAGTTCTTTAAATCCTCATTCACTAGCCAGGGAAGAGAAATCGAAATGGGAGTGCAAGAGACCAGGAGAGGCACACGGGGTGGGGTGTGGATTGCAGCAGATTCATGTGAAATATTACAATCGATCCTGCGCGACGAGGCAAACGTGGTGTGCTAGTACGCCGACCGCAACCAGCCTCCAACCAGACCGAATAAGTTTGAGAATTCCGCTTGTGTGAATGATTTTCGCGTAAATTTCGTAAGTTTATTTTCTCCTTTCTCGGAGTGCAAAAAGCAAAGGCGGGGGGGGGGCGTGGGGAGACGGAATGAGCAGCACACAAGCAAGCATGATGCAGCCCGTTGCAGCTGCCGTTAAAAGTGATCCCTTTGCCCGTGCTGCAATTTCTGCAGGCGACCATAAATACACAATCACTACGGATGGCGGCACTGGTGGTGGTTGTGCACGCCTGCGACATCTTGGCGCGAATGCGGGCGCACCGCTTTGATTATCTGTCTCCTTCGATTCCGTACGTTTGCTCGGTGCTTCCGTCGCCGGTCGACGCTGGTGAACCCCGAAACGGCTCCGGCAGTTAATTGGCAATATAATGTGAGCGATCAGTTTCTTGTCTGACGCCTTCTACGGTGTTATTGCGCCCCTGCGATCCGGCCAGCCGCGATGGGACCACGGGAACATAACCAAATGCTCCACCGGATCTGCGCGACTGGATCATTTCGAATAATTAGAACCTCATTCGGCAAGACTGATTGACCGACGCATGGCTGCATACAGCGACGCTTGGGCCATGTGTGAATCGTCTCGCATTTCAATCAATAATTCTCTCTCGGTCGCTCATACGAGTGCGCTCGTCGCAGAAACGGTGCATTTGCATAACGTTGAAAGTTTAATTAAACAAATGACATTTTTATTCAAATGCAGGGTTACGCCGGTCTGCTAGCTGCAAAGTAGCGGTCGCCAGCGTACGTCACGTCGGGAGATTGCTCCTTTTTGATTTGTGATGGAATGCTCCGGTGCTCAGGTGAGCGTTGCAACACACTACGGCCGAAGAACGAGGGTGGAATTAAATTATGAAGAAAGAGAAGAAATTATGTCCGAAGAAGGAGAGGAAATTATGTATCTTATCTTTGCTTGCAGGGACCGCGGTGGGGCGTATTTCTCGTGTGAAGAGCAACGATACCGAGCCATCACAACACAGATAAGTCAACGATCGACGATTATGGACGCTATCTTTCATCGTTTAGCCGGTAATTAGCGATAAAATTTGAGCAAAGTTGAAAGAAACGTTCCGAGTGGGCAGTGAATTGCTCGGATTAACATCATACGAATGATGAAAGTAATGATGAATCCGTCGGCTGAGCAAACCGCACGCGGTTGCCAGTAGCAACGGCAGCAGATGCACGATGAATCATGCCATATCCCGACGACGGAAGATGGCGGTGCTCTGCGGCAAAACCGCGTGCGCGCGCGCGCGGTTGTCAGAGTCGGTAATGATGAAGAGAATTAATTCGTTAGTAACTCCGCCAATACCATTCGGACTTGCAGATAGCACCCTTTGGACAGTAGGGGATGGATCGATGGACAAAGTGCGTGCGTACGGAACCGTCGATTCCAAAGCGGGCGACAGGAGGGAGATCCCATTTGACATGAATGTATTCGAATTTCTCATTGGCTGACAGTTATGATTGAGGCAAGGAATTTAAGTCACGAGATACCGTGACGGTTCATCTTGCGTGTGTGTGTGTGTGTGCCGGACTGACGGGTTACCAGAAGATCGGTCCTCCCCCGCTGACAGAGGAAGGGATGACAAATGACTCTGTCAGAAGCGTGTTTCGCATTTCCGCATACTCCTCCTTCATCCACAGCCGCTTGATCGTCTTTGGCCGTCGACCAAGCCCGAAATACTCCTAGGGAGAGTGGAAACTTTTTCCACCTCGTCATCTTCTTCCTCTTCGTCGCCGTCTTCGTTGTTTGCAGTTTACTTTCAAGCAGCAGAAGAAGTTCGCGCTGGCGGAAGTTTCTCTCCTGTGTTTACGCTCGCTTGAATCGTGCCCTGCCGACGCCGGGTACATGTACAGGCCCCGCTACTTTGGCTCTTGACATAACACAAAGCCCCGGGATCGGGGATCGAGGCTTTGGATTGCACGTTCAAATTTCTCTCACCCTCTCTCGCTCACTCTCGTGAAAGCCCTTTTGGGGAGCTCGGGTGAAATCTCCACTGCATCACCCCGCCGGCGCAGATGCTATTGGAAGAAGCTCTTGCCAGCATAGCTGAATGGAAGTGAAAAAGGATTAAAAAAAAAAACCGCCAGTAGCGGCCATGTCCGGACGAATATTTTATGCACTCGTCTTGTATCCCGCAAAGCGAAGCATGTCACCCCCAGTTTGATCGGTCGACCCACCCCCGGGTCCCCATGGGATAAGGTTGTGCTTTTTTGCTTTAAAACCTAGAGGGAAGCGATCCATATGTAAGACCCCCTTTCCCTCCACATCCGTAAGGCTCTCGGGGTGAAGTCTCGTGTATAGAATTTCACAGTGACCTACTTTTATCTAAATCGACAAGACGTAAACAGAAGTGAGCAATCGTTTTCGTTCGTTCGCATACCTCACCGAACTTTCGGAAGGTAGCCGGGTATTTGCTTTCGGCCGTGTGTGCATCTTCCGTGTTTGCATGCGCCTTGTAAACGAAACGCAGCAGCAGCAGCTCCATCCGGTCACTCTGCAATGTATCATGTTGCGTTATGCGCTGATGTGACGTGGCGCGCCTTGGGAGACGAGAATGGACACGCGGAACGGAAAACAAAATCCCTGTGACTCCCGAAAAGTCAAACGAAAAAGGAAAAAAACAAACAAAAGGGATGCACGTGTACGGTGGGGATTGGCGGTGAAGAATTGTCCCCGTTTTACTTTGCTCGTGTTGCGATACCGTCGGCAGCATCATGTTGGCGTCAGTGTTGGCAATTTTTGGGGTTTACGCCTGTCTGAGCATTCTTGATTGAAATCGTTCGTGCGGCTCGCTTCGGTCGGTGAATCGCGATCGCAATGGATTAGGGCTCGGCAGTATTTCAAGGGTTTTGCATGAACCCCCATCCAATTATACCATCATACGACATGCCCTCGCAGCATCTACCATCTCTGGTGAAGGTGGGAGTACTCGACGCTAATTTGTGTCACAATTGCAATCTTGGCAATTTGGCGTGGGACGTTTGTTGAAGGAGAAATAAAAACGTTACTGTCTTTATTCTTCTGTCTCTTCTTCTAGTTCTTCTTCTTCTTTGGAACATTTGTGTTTACCTTGCATTTGTTCGTGCTGGAGCGGTGATAAAAGCGTGAAAAATAATGCCTCTTCGAATGACCCGCGTCGATCAGCTGTTGAAATCGGATGCTTTCGATTGCTGTTTTACATAAACGTGCTTCGGCGGCGGGCAAACGCCATGAGAACGCGCACGGTCGTTGTTGTTTCTGGATGCAGCAATTAAAATAATTTGTAGATGTCAAAAACAATTACACATTCTTTACGACGCCCTCTCGTACGCTACACCCAAAGCGACCGCTGGACTGGGTTGAACCCTTCGATGTTTCGGTGCTGCGTTTAACCTTCGCTCATCCGTTACACTTCGGTCCAGCTTTTTGGTAACGCTTTGACGTTCAAAATTGTTGTGCGAGCACGCCCGAAATGGGCAAAAACGCGCACCAAAGGCCCCAAACATCGGTGCACTCACACGATCGAAGTTGGCCGCGGTTCAAAGCTGCTGCGAGTAGCAAGCGATTATTCCGAAAATTTCGACCGAAACTGTAATTGTTTCTGATTGCTTCGGTGTGTTTGCGGTGAAGCGCTTCGTTTTTCATGTCTTCTTTTTTTGTGTTGTATGTAAGGTGATGTGCTCCGCTTAGGAAAGAAATAAAGAAAGCGCTGAAAAATGGACAACGCACATTCCGTATGTTAGCGATGGCAGCGCAATTAGTATGAGTTTCGATGGAGATGCTTTCTAAATCACTAATATATTTTTATTCCATTCATGTGTCACGTTTCACGGTTATATTGGCGTTGATATTGTCCAGGCTGCCGGGAGCTTGTTGAACGGCAAGTTTCGAATTTCTTGCGAACCGGCACAGAAGGCAAACTGTCTGTTTGCATGGGTGTGCATGCACCGGCTGTTGGCATCCTTTCGGGAACGAGCGAAAACTTTCCTCATTATCGACAACGATATCCTTACATAGGTTCTAAGCAACGCGCTCATGATAAGAGAATGCACGGATGGTATTTTGTTGCTTGGAGGGGGAGGGGGAGGGGTGTGTTGCACGTGGCTTTTTGTAGTTGTGCGTGTTTTGCTTGACGCTTCACATCGCATAAACTGCTGAAAGTAATACTTGCCTCGAATAGAAAGGCTACAGGGGAAGGGGGGGGGGGGGGGGGTTCAACTGATTTGTCTGTTGGCTCATATTGTGTCATTCAACACAACACATCGTTAATGTTTTTTTTTGTCAAGAACGTCGCCAGCTGGTGGAAGCAAACGACGGTAACGGTGGTTTATGAGTTGATAGCTTGGGTGTAAGCCGATGGTGACGATGATGGTGATGGTATTGACGCCAAGTAGCCAAACAGCCAGCATCTAGTGCATGCCGCCCTGAGTATGTGAAATGGGAAGTCAGATAAAATCAAACGAATAAACACATAACCTCACCAGATCAAGACCGAACCCAGTACGTCAACCGCACTCAAACAAGGCACATGGAGACGGAGTTTAAGGTGCCGGGCACGGAAAAGGTATTGGCTGACCCTATACCTAGGCATACGAGCGCACCATCTACGGGCACGGAATGATCGATAAAATGCTGGAGCTTCCGACACTGTGCAAACGCTTTATTTATTGATCAATATTTTCGTACGCTTGCTATTTATGTTTACACTGTTTCGATAAACAAGCAATCGTACCGGCCCAGCAGAATGCATTCAGAAAACGCAGTCAAAGGATCTAGCTCAAGGTGTCTAGGTGAGTATGATGCTTGTGTGTGTATGTGTGTGTAAACAAATCGATCGTATTTTAATTAAAAATTACTCTGAAGATGTTGTTGGCGATGCTGTTTTGGTTTTTATTTACCTTCCGAGTAATAGCACGCAGTAACAACAAACAAGCAGTAGACATAAAACTCTTCTTTTATACGTCGATTGCGAGTGCGCTTTCGTACGCCGTCTGTAGCTTGTCTACGGTTGTGACAGGAGGTAAGAAGTATTCCTATAAAATATGTTTGTAATACGAGAGCAATTACATGTTGAAGAGGTCTTTTTTGTTTCTGCTGTTGTTGTCATTCTCTTCACCATCCGGCTTGTTTGTCTTTCAACCATCTCGAGCCGCGTATTAAAACTTATCAGATCCTAGACGAGCAGCAGCGGCAGCAACCGAAGCAACAACAGCGCAAGACAAACGGAAACAAAAAGCGTCCGATCTGGCGACAGCTGTAAACACAACACAAACTGCACATTACTATTATTTGCTAAAGGTAAGAAGTCTCGTCGGAGCATGCCATAGAGGAGGGATGTATATTCACCGCAGTGTGCTGACTGCTGGGAGGAAATTTCTGTGGAGCTAACATTCCAGCGTTCCAGCTTCTGCTTGGTGGAATTGTAAGGAAGGTAAGAGAAGGGAAGGAGTAGCTAAAAAGTATTTCTACCCGGTGACGTTGTGAAACAAGCCCAGTTTGCTCTTGAACTTATAGCTTGTCTGTCTTGGCCTGGTTGGTGTGTTAACTCTTCTCCGATCTGGCATTGCGTAGCCACTCTTCCGTACCTTCACCACCCAGGGTGTAGAGCGGGTGGGGTAGCAGGTGTTCGTCGCACCGAAGAGAAGACCAATGGGGGAGAGAAGGGTGCCGCTTCCCGCGACGCTACATTTCTCATCCCTTGCTCGGTTGTGTGCCCTGTAGTAGGAAAACTTATGAAAGTAATTCGCGAAATGACAGATTGATTACAGTCATTCCTACCGGTGCGTGGAAACCCGCACGAACGTCGACGACAATGTGACCATTGGCCGACGGGTGTGCCAAGTAATGGTATCTTTTATACGACAGAAGCGAAAAAAACGCCATGTACGGTGTGCGCTGCGCGGGCAAAACGGACATGGTGGTATTAAAACAGCGGGAGTCGATTTATGGTAGGAGTCGGAGGCTGATCGACTTTTCTGCTCCGTTGACAACTTGGCGGCACTTTTTGTTTCAACCTGGCGGGACTCGGTGGACGTGCCGCTAACCGTCGCCGGTTCCGGTGCCGCTGCCGATTCCAATTGTTCCGTGATTCGTTGCTGCATACACAACCAAACACAGAGGAGTATGGGATGCATGTGTCACGCAAGTAAGAGGCTCTGCCGTAAAGAATCGTAGAAATGAGTGTGTGTATAGCTTTTTTTAAAATAAAAAGTGGAACATGCCTATCTATCGATAACGGTCACGGTCTTGTCTATCATGCTGGATGCCTGCACAAGAAGACGGTTGGGACACGCTGTTCTAGGTGTGTTTCTTTCAAACATGAACCATATCCTTCGACCGTACTATTATTTTCATCGTTTTATTTCAAACAATTTGAGCTGAGAGTTTTTTGTTCTAAATTTGCATGGCTTCCGTTAAAATCATATAATTCATCGCTTTCTAATTAACTTTACGTCGTTCTGAAATATTTCAACATCCTAGTGTTTGGAGAAATATTTCAATATAGCTTTAGCTGCACCCAATGAAAATTCAATGAAATCTCCCAGTCAGTTGTGATACTGTTTTGACTGTTTGTTCTTACGAAATGTGCTTACCACAATACAATACTATTTGAAAAAAAAACGACTGGAGACCGCAGTAGACTCACTAATCATCCTCACAAAATCTACGACTGTGCAAAACATTTTATCAATTATGTAACATTTCATTTAGGTACCGTTTGCGTTAGCAGGCCGCTTTCGCTATCGGCGAAGAGTTACAAAGAGTTTTATTATTCATCATCTTTACGAACTGTAAAACTACCCAAAACCGGAGCCCGCTCGGTGAGAGTTTTGCGCTGCGGCGCACAAAACCCGACGGGCGCGTTCAGTTGCGGGATTGGGAAGTTGAATGATTACACCATAAACTTTACGCCCCATTGAAGGGTCAGCTATGTTCGGGAATGTAAAACCAGGACAGTAGCAGTCGGGCTGCCATATGGGCTTGTTGTACGTTGCCGGTGCCGCTGGGGGAAAGGGAATAGTAGGAAACAAAAACTTGCCTCCTTGCTCCGGGGCGTTTCGTTAAAAACGGACTTTCGGTTCATTCCGTGTACAGGCCAGGTTCCCGATTTGTGGAAGAACATGTTCTTCAGAGATAGAATTTAAAGGTCCTGTGTGTGCGTGTTTTGTGCACAAGCAACACATTTCTTCTTGCCACCGTGCTCGTCGAACAAAGAAAAGCAATTGTGGAGAAGTTTTGTTTCCAAAACTGGTTGTGGATGTGGATTTCAAATCCTTCGTGCGTCATCTTGCGTTGAAACTAACGACAAGTTGTGTTGAATGCAAGATTAGGCTGTGTAGTTGATTAACAGTATCGGTATTTTTTTATCACAAATCTGAGAATGAAAGTTTGCCCCGTGAGAAATCCTGTCCAAAACTTTGCTACGATTGCCATTACTTTCCTCTTTCCGGCCCATTTTCACATATTCATCGAAGCAGATTATTATCGCCTCCCCTTGCTTTCTCGCTTACAGATACAGATTCGTTCGCTCGCAACCACCAATAAAGAAGGTTCTTGATTAAGCACGCGTCAGCAGCACAGGGGAAACACGGATGCTGAAGGAAAAGAAATGAATCCAACGTAATCTCGTTTGTTTATAGACTTTCTTCGTTTCAGCATGGCCGCCATGCCGTTCGAATAATCCCGCCGCATCTTGGCAGTATGCAGGAAGACATGTCCTTCGAAAGAGCTACATTGAATACTAATGAACGGCGAAATGGAACGAAATCCCAACCAAACACACGCGCCGCTGATAAGCAAAACAGTAAACAAAGGGATCGACTGACGACTGAGCGCGTCGAATGTTGTAGAAAACTGATTAGCTTAAGTTTTCGGCACAATGGGGTGGAGTTTATGATAATTTAATTGCTTTTAATTATTTGGTAATTACTCACAGGTCGCCTTATTGCATCTTATTGAAGCTGCTGGTGGTGGTGGTGATTTTTAAGATGAATCCGTGGCCATGTACGGCAAATACCACCTACCCATGATCAAAACGGGGTGGGGCTTTCGGCTTGAAATGAGCGAGCACCAAATATTTGTCATATGCATGAACGAGGAACTAATCCCGGAAATCGGAATGCGCGCGACAGGTTGAAATGTTGCATCACAAAATCAGAAATTGAGCGCTTTGTATTGGAAAATTGGTGGAAACGATGTTGCTACATCAGGATGTGCGAATTCTGTTCAATTTTCTAGTAATTGCACTCACACCTCCATCATCACCATCATTTTCATCAGCATCAGATAACCATAAATCGGCGGGAACCTGGTTATTGTTTGGTAGCCACTGCAATATGAAGCTATTCTATTGCGCTGACCAGATAATCCGTACGTACTTCCGATTCGGGATGCAAATTAGCGCTCGAAACTGTGAATGTTGACACGTCGTACACGTTGTTTGTTACTACCTTGTTGTTAGAGAGT
>JXXA01015347.1:0-15294 GCA_000956255.1 Anopheles punctulatus
TCCCATTCAATCCCTTCACTACTCACTATTTCGAGTCCGGTGTCCATCCGACGCGTACGATGTACTCCAACCAGGGGAAAGCGAACGTCAGCGGACACTGCAGCTCCTTGATGCAAATATCCGTGATGCGTAGGTTTTCCGAAAGTCGAAACTGGACTAGCTTCAGCTTTGACTTTGCATTCGGTGTGCCAGCACGTGGAAATCGGTACTCTTCGTAGTCACGACTAGACGATTGCGACGAGGGAAAGGTATACAGGCTAACATCGCTTTCGTCCACCTCCTCGTACACGATGCGATAGACCTCGTCTGGAACAACAGGAAACGAACAGTAGAAAAATTTTCAAACATAATTTTCATTAAACAATCTGTTAAAACAGTTATTTGTTGATTACACTAAACATTAGCCAAACAAATATTGTTTGCTATAAACATAGCTTCATAGTATCTAATTGTTTACTGTATTTACTGGGTTTGCTTTCAAAGTCATCGTTCACTGTAGAAATGGTCGCAGATAATTAATCAACTTTGATTAAAAAATAATGCTGCCGTCTACTAATTATCAGTCCGCCAAGCTCCATTTTATTGCAACGCATAAACATCCAACGCTAATTGAACGACTTGATTGCAGCAAAACGATAACTAGCGCAAGCTATTTAGTTTATTTCATGTTTGCGGCAACGTGTGTGCCAGTGGAACAGTGTCTTAACCAGTTTGGGAAGCTTGAGGTGCGTGATGCTTCTAGAAAAGCTATGCACAATAAGCCATGAAAAACGAAGAACACGAAGCGGTAGCAGGATTGGTGTAATAGCAAAAAAAAACCCCTTTCTCCACTAACGTCAGTTACACTTCCTGCCAACGTTTCTGCGCAATCCGCAAGCAGAATCCGCAACCATCACGTGTCTACTCGCACGCGCCTGTAGGTCGGTTAGCGTTTCCAAAAGCTCTGCTGGTGTTTCGTGCCTCAATTTCGTTGTTTAACAAGGAAAAAGAAAAGCATTAAAGTCTCTTGGAAAGAGACGTAATTGCATCAGCCGCACACATATCGGCTTGTGTCGGGGCTGGTAACACAAAGTATAAAAATGCAAACAGTACAAAATGACAACAAACACACTCGTGTCGTACATGTCGTACAAGTAAAATGTTGTTTATCAAATAAAGTACTAACGGTAGCAAAAATCCGCAACTAATTTTGAGCTTAAACCTACACTAATTAGCCACAGACGATTAAGTTACACAAGATGAGGGCAGTGCTTTCGTTAATACTCTGAACTACCTTTCACATTTCCCCTACGGCTCAGCTAAGTGTCACTGCCACGCCGGTGGGAATGGGCGAGCTTTTTATCCATAATTTTCACGCTCACTAGCGTAATTAACCTCTCGATTGCTGCCCGTCGCTTCAGATCGTCCTGGTCGGCAAGAAGCAAGCATTAAATAACGTTACTGATCTAGTACAGCGCGATCGGGTATTGCGCGCATCGCGAAAGAAAAGATTGTTGCCTTGTGTCGGGCGTGCGCTTTTCACTTTCATACACTCCGACAACGGCCCGATGGCCGAGTGACCCGAAAAGGTAAGGCTCCAGGGTAATGATTATTACATGATCGATCCTTATATCGAGTAGTACGGTCTCATTTCCAGTCCACGATTGACAACTAAATAGCGCTTAGGCATTTGCTAATGTGCGCGCTAAGAGATAGATTAGAAGCGAGCATAAATTATGGCCGACATGTGGGACAAAAATTTCATCACACACCTACGCTGCTACCCCCGGCAGCAGCATCTGCACGAGCGTGATGCCCACGCCGAACGATTTCCACTTACGCAATCCGTACCTCACGTGTGGAACGAGAAAAACTCTATGCTGCTTGGAAATTCGTCGTAAATAAAACAAACTTACAGTTTATATCATTTCAATATGTTTGATAACGACCGCAAATGGTGCGACCATCTTGGTACGGTAAAAAGAAGGATTTCAGTAGATGTTTAAGAAACATTGATATACCCATCTAAAAACCTTCGTTTGTTCAACTATGAAGGTTTACCCCTTTTAGATGTGATTTTTGGCTTAAACGACCTACGAATGTCCCAATATTTACACAATTTGAAACAGTTGTTTGAAATAATAAAAAACAAATATTATTTAATATTTTCCATGTCTATCAGCAGACATGCACGGGTTAGTCTCTAGTGAGTCAGTTTATTTACATAGCTTAACAGATCTCCAGGATTCTCCTGAGACCTTTAGTGCCAGTGCGTCTTCTTCTTGATGTGGATGGAAACGGGAACAGTCTTTTCAATGTACACTGGCTTCTTGATGATGACCGGCACCGGCTTCTCGATGTGGACCGGGTAAGGCTTCGGCACCTCGACGTACTCCTTGTGGATGACCGGAACCTTCACTGGCACCTTCACCGGGTACGGCACGGGACGATCGATGTGGATCTTCTTCTCCACAACCACCGGGACCTTCTTCTCCACAATCACCGGTACCTTCTTTTCGACCTCAACCGGGTACGGCACCTTCACCTCCACCGGCACGTGTTTCGTCACCTCGACCGGGTAGGGAACTGGCACCTTTTTCACGACCGTGATGTGCTTCACCTCCTCCTTGTGGCCGAAATCGTGCCCACCAAAGTCCCCGCCGCTGCTGAAGGAAGATTCGTCCCAAATGCCGCGCTTGACTTTGCCACCATCGACCGCCGCACCGGCAACGATGGCCAACACCATGGACAGAACGACGAAAGTCTGCGTTAGGAGAGCAGAATGTAGGTCAACTGGGAGTACCTTCGCAAGGGTTGATTTCCACACGCTTACCTTCATGATGAAAATAGTTTAATCTTAAGCTGGTTCAACTAGAAACCTCCAAAGACACTTGGTGTTGCTGGGAGCACTTAACTTTGACCACTAACAGTATAGACTTGCTCGCAAGCTGCTGATACTACACGTTTCGATTGTTATTCGACCTGTGCCTTACTGCAGAACACCGACGAATGATGCTACTCTGCTGGTCACCCGGTGGTTTTATAGTACGCCGCTATCGACCGCCGGCTGTTCGGTGGTGGGCACAAACCAAAGCAACTCCGGTGGCGCTTGGTAGGGAGCACGCAGGAGCCCTCTTCTTGGGGCGCATCGGACTGCATTCGACTTCTGTAGCAATCCTTTCGGTCACTACCACTACCACCATTACCCTCACTCCCTCTCATCACCGCTGGCAAATGACGTTCTTTTTTTACGTGTGCACTTCCCGCCAAAGGTACGTCAGGCCAAATTTCGCTCGTATTTCGACTACAGCCAGCCCGCCCCAAAAGCTTCGTTACAAATTCGGGAGCTCCCCAACTGCCAGTGCGTAAACAAATCGTGTCACGCGATGAACTCGGCCACACGTTATTCCAAACGGCAAAGGTAGTTAAGTAAATAAATGTAACGCACGATGACTGGCCGTTCGGATAGTTTGAGTAAAACTCCAACGAACTAGGCCTGTGTGCAGTAATAGTAAAATTTACGAAGCCAAAGACATAACACGGCCTGTGGTCAATCGGGTGAAAGATTCGTTTTTTTTGACATGTTTGTTTTTCAAACAAACGGAATCAAATCGCAGATTGCTCCCGAAAGATATTGAACCGCCTGGTGGCGACTAGCTAACAATGTGCATGTTTTACGTAAAGATTTATTCACTTTCGTTCACCGGCATGAACGTGGCAAACAAGAGGCGGCTTTTTTAACTATTTAACACACGTAGCTCGGCCGACCGATCGGTAATGTCCGATCAAATTAGCCGAAGTCGTGTCGTGTACGAAAAATTATTAGTATTGGAAACGTTTTGCGCAAGTTACTGTGCGTGTGTGTGTGTATCAACGGTGAAGAAGATAATCGGCTTAAGATAAAAGAAACGAATAGCGCGTGTGTGACATATTGCGCGAAAAGTTATGAAAACATATCTCTACGCAGAGGTATACCATTCGAAAATGACTGGTTAATTGAAGCACTTAATATTGCTTCCTATTAATTAATCATACCGGCTATAGTGTGGCTATCTTTTAAATTCACTTTACTTTTAAGGTGACGCAAATGATACGCACCATCAGTTATATAAGATACAAAAAAAAAGATCCATTAAATTATGATGCAGTTGAAGCTAGCTAGTTATAAAAGTTTGCCTCAATAAAAGCTCCCGTTTACATCAACGCGCTGTTCGACGTGTTAATGATAGCCGTGAAGAAATTGGAGGGAAAAAGCACCACTAAAGTGCGCAATCGTACACAATGCAAATATGGATAAACGGCTTAATCGGGTGGGCTCATACAGTGCAACATCTAGATCGGCACCAGCCTGCCAACACCATACCGCACCGTACCTACCAGCCGGCATTCGGAAAGGAAACAAAAAAAGGCTCCCGGCAAGATGCGTTCATGCATGCATGCATGCCAACTGCATCGATAAACTCCCACCTGCTGGAGCCCGGGGTAGTTTGCGTATGCTGACCGCGGTGCTGCTGGGCCGAGCGCGTTCTATGGCGAAACCGTGTGCGAGTTGGTAAAATTGGTGGCCATGCCCATTGTACAACTCACTCCAATGTACTTCTCCGATGCACCGATCATTAACGTCGGCTGTCTCCAGAGTGAAATGATTTCGGTTGGAAGAGAGCAAAAAAAACAGAGTAATAAGTTGACCAGAAGCGTCGTGATAGACGAGCAGTCGCAGCAAGCAGACCACACCAAATTCGAACACCGGATTGCTGCACAGTTAACGTATAGTACAGTCAAAAGATCAACGCAAGAAACGGGGTAGGTGTGAAACAATCGCAAACAATCACCCAACTCTGACCCAATCGGGCGCGCCACCAGTTAACGTGCAATCGAACGCTGATAATTGTTGGTTTGTAGATAGTTTTCCGTATTGTTTCGGCAACGCTGTTTAGCAAAAGCATGAAGACGCAATTGGCGATATAACGATGTGTTGTTTGCCGAATTCCAATATTTCGTCGGCTTTTTTCATTTCTGAGAAACTTGATAGATGAAATAATAATGGATTGATTACAATGTAGATAAACCCCATGTCGGGTAGGATCCATACATTGCATATAAACAAACAAATGTTTGACAATCAATATGATACGTCGAATTTTGTTTATCATTAATAACTAATAACTAATAAGCTGTTTTTTTTGGGATAGAGAAATACTACTGAATGATAGAAAGTACTTATAATTGGAAACCTGTGATGCAAATTAATTCAAAACATAAACTACCACAATTGCTCTTATTGCACTATTTGCGGTATTATCTACTACGCTATTTATTTCAAGAAATAATCAAAGTTGTAATGAGTAACGTATTTCAGCGCACCTCAAATTTTGTAGTCCCTAGTCTGTGTACGGCAATATTGGATGGATTTAGTAATCTGCCGAATTATTATTACTTCATCCCGTTAATGCAATCACACATTGGTGATCATATTTAGAAAGCATGATACTACTCGCCGAAAAATTGTAGGCCCATGTTTTTGTATAGTCATCGCAGGGGTTCACCCCAAACCCATACCCGAAAAGGAGATTGCGGTCAGATACGGTGAAGGTCGCAGACTTACACACGTCGCTCGTCGATCGTCTTTCATTTTTATGCTTTTGTATGTTTTCTTTTTCGCCCAAATTATGCTCAACTAAATTGGTTTTCAATCCATCAACGCAGCGCCGCCGAAAAACGCATCGACCCCAATAGGTGCAATCGGTCGCGCTTGTTGAGGCCATTGACTTTTCGTAAATTTCGTAGACGATATTAATGTGTTTGACGATGCAGGTAAAAGGAAATTTGTTAACGAACATGCTAAAAAGTTATCTTGAAAAATAAACTCATCACCACCAAACATCCAACAGGGTAGGCGTTGCATACATTCATTTCATTGTACATGGCAAATATGAGTATAACTCCATTACATCAAATTCAACTAAATAAATGTTTTCATTTGTTAAAACGGAGAATGACATATTTCAGTCAGAGGAAATTACTATGCAAAATCGAACGAAAAAACGATAACCGCAATTTCACACAATATGTTAACATTAAAACACCTGTTGCAGATTATGAGCACATTGCAAATGCATGATGAACATATTTTTCATCCACGCTGGTTGTGTTGCTGTATTCAAATTCACCCATTTAGGGAGTAATTAACGAATTCGCGAAAAATCTGAACATTTTCTGCGACCTTGCGTTCAAACCACGTTTCTAGCCGCCTAACATGTTGACGATGAAAAGCATAACAAAAAGAGCTCCCATTTGAACGCGCACAACTGGCACGTAGGCAGCGATGGGGAAGGGATGAACTTCTTACTCACGCAGTCGAAACCTAGCATGCGCTAGCGGAACAGTGCAGACTCAGTGGTCGGTGTGAACGATAATGTTGTCGATGGGTAAACCGGCCAGGTAAAGTTGAGTGGTCATCGTTTAATATATCACCTTCTCTCTTCAGTTATTTTGTTTGTGAAATGAAAAGTGTATTGATCGAATGGTGCCATCCCGTCTTCACCCTCTATCGTTCGTTCAAAGGTCAACCGTTGATAAGAAGGTGAAAAAATAAGTGTTTTAGTAGAACCAGTTTAGACTGAAGAAGTCGCGCTATGCACTCTTTAACGTAGTGACGAATGGTAATGCACGTGTTACTGTTTAAGTATCAAGGGCAGGCCGAATGTCGGATCATGTTACCCACAAAACTGGATAAAGGTGACCCGCCCTAACACCTTTCGGAATATTCTGCTTTTATATTTGCCTGCAATAAAAGCTATGGATGTTGTAAATGTACTTGAAGTGATACCGAAGAACATAACAAGAAATGTCACAAATTAGGCAACGTTGGCCCCCTCATCAGATTATCTTACAGTTCAGAGTCAGCCACGCAAGAAGGGTGTGAAGTTCACTGCCCTTAGCTGTGTAAGTGATACGTTGTATCTGAACGTATGAATAGAGCGTATAAGAACAACTAACAGATAACAACAGCTTGCAGCTCGTTCCTAACTTGCCATATCCCCGGCACAGCTGAGTGAAAAACATGTTCCTTTCATTTACTCACCATGACTCGCCGGCTGCCACCAGAAGCCCTGGTAGCGACTAAACTCTTCCTGCATCACGTACGACGGAACACCGGCGGTCAATGGATCCTCCGCAAACGAACGTCGCCCGTCGTGGGCGTACGTGAGCCGCTCGCTATGGCCACTGTGTGTGTGAACCACCCAAATATCACCGTTGCACACGAACGCCACCAAATCGGAGTTCTGTGGACAGATCTGGGGATCGATCGCCGCAGCCCGTTGGAAGATGCGAAGCTCGGACGGGAAGAGCGTATTTTCCTGCAAAATTCAACACATGATTGATTAGACAAAATCCTATCCAGACGCAACAAGATCTCCATGGCTTACCTCGTAACCAGTATCCAAACACTGGTAGAGTGTGTTGCAGGCAGGGAACACAATTTTGCCGCTCGCTTTGTGCAGCTCATACGACGTGATGCCCCAGATCGACAGACGCTTCCTTTCGAGCAGTAGCTGTACCTCGCGCGAATTTGTCGTCGGCAGATGGCCCAACACGGATTCGAGTAGCTGGTGCCACACGAGCTGCCGCTTGCGTCGCTGGCCCGATAGACGTTCTCGCTCGTCGATGTCATCACTGTCCTCATCGGCGTTACCCGCGTCCTTGTCGGTGTCGTCATTATCGTCGTCATCGCTCCCACCGTCCCGGGTGCCGGCTGCCGGTGGCACGTCCACGTAGAACAGTATCGTGTCCCAGCCGTTCGCTGGCGGTGGGCTCAAAAAGTACACCCGGGTTCGCCCGTCGGACAGTGTGCGAAAGTTGATGCTCATCGGAAAGGACGCGGCCATCGTAGTGGCCATTTGGCGACGCGTTTCGTTCACGATACTTTTCAGCTCAGACCAGCTTTTCTTTCTAGACCCGTTACAGCCTGCCACCGTCGATGTTTCCCATCGTCCGCTGTTAGTGATTCCATTCGCCGTGGTGGGTGTGATGTTGGTGTTGGTATTGCCCACCCGATTGCCGGCCAGACCGTGCCGGGGGGGAAACTCGTGATAACTGGTAAGGTAGGCCACGTCCGCGTCGGTCGCCATCAGACAGGGCGTGGAAGGATGGGCCGCACTCGGGGGACCACTGTTCGCACCACCACCGCCTCCTCCACTACTGCCATCCATTTTTCTCCGTATCTTCGACCAAAGCCGGCTTGCTTCCTCCAAGTTGACGAATAACGCTAACAGTATGCCCACCAGATGACCCAGGTACAGTTCACCCAGCTTTTCCAACCTGGTGCGAACCACACTGGTACACTGCTGTCGGGTGATTTTGTCGTTCGGGGACTTTCCGGAGGATGATGTTGTTGTTGTCACGCACACGGACTGCTCGGGAGATGGTAGCAGGGCAAATTAAAATGAAACAACTATGCAAACGTCAGGGAAAAGTACACCCTCCTGCACATCAACACGACGATCACGATACACTGCCGGTATTGCCACAGCAATCGATGACACACATTTTCTTCAGAACCGGTCACAGCAAACCACAGCCGAAAATCACTCCCACAGACTCGTACTTGGGTTTCATTACCGTATTGAACGCGGGTTTCTTATCACTCACGGCTTTGCCTACTGGCACTGCCTGCTATCAAACGAACGTACAGATACGACGACACGGAGCGCGCCTTGACGTTACGCTAGTTTATTTATGTATACTTTTTGTCTTTTTTTCATTTATGCATCGTCGTTCGGGTCTCGGTTGTGTTTTGCACGGACACTCTCCGTCGATACGGTTACGCGCGACGCATAAAATATAACACTAAATACGAGAAAGAAAAAAACAACAACACTAATAATAACAACACCAAGATCTGTGTCACGTAAGATGATGAAAACGATGTTATTGTAGCGGAGGATCAGTGCATTTCGATACGGTGCGTGAAACTACGACGATGTACTTTTGGACTCAGGACTAGGACGAACAATACTTATACCACTTGGTCGAATATACCCACGAAGGTACTTTTCTTCTTCCAACAATCGTGATGGAGCGATATCGTTTTACTCGCACATTCGCATGGAACGCCTATGTAAAACGCAAAGAAAGTGCGTGTAACCTTATGTGACACCTACAGCTAGAAAACAACAATACGCAAACCCAATAGTTCAGACAAAATCTTGCTATCTGGCTGTCCGCACATACACGCACGGAAACTCACGACGATAGGTCGGCGATGTTCCACCAGGAAGACACTTCCCTCAGCAGCTACGAAGTGCTGCAGCCACCTAGATACTTTCTCTTTTCAAGGGGATTATCGTTTCACTTTTCTTCCTTCTACTTTTCTTTCGCCTATGTTGCAACCTCCCTCCCACCTCGTGCTGCGGTGTGGTTGTTTTGCTACTGTTGCTGCTGCTGTTGTTGATATTGTTCGACGTTATCGTCGTAGTTGGCGGATTGCTTTGCTGATTTCTTTCGTGGTTTTGACAGGTGTACCCTGCTCACACACTCATACACACGCACTCATCCGCGTTTCTAGCTCTTTTCTTCACAACGCAACTTCTGTACCGCAAAACAACCTTACGGGGTCTGTGTTTTTGCTTGCGTACATTTTTAGCGGTGTCAGATAGGTTATAACCACAAGAGCTGGTTTCCATCGTTTACAACACCTCGTTGGGCAGTTGGGATGTAGTTGAAGCGAGTTTTCGACATTTTTCAAATCCAAATGCTCCAGGTGCAATTTTTCATTACCGTTGGAGGAACGTACCTGTAGGTCGTACTGCTAGCGCTCGAAACAATCTTCAAAAACTAAAACTAAACAGCGATTAAATAGTAATAAACTAAATGTTGAACATATATTTGTAAATTAACGATAGAGCTTGATATTAAATAATATTGTGGGTGTGCTACAAATATAGTTATATATTTGGGATTGGAACAAAATAAAATAAAATAAGTAAATGAACATAATTTATGATACACCTTTTTTTGAATAATCAAAATAAACACCAGTATATTATGTCAATTTAAAAGAAAAAAAGACTTAGCCAGTAACAACTTAGTCAACCAGTCAAATCTTCTTTGTACTATTTTTCAGCCAGAATTATAAGCTTTAACTTGCCGTACTACCAGTCTAATCCTCCGAGTAAAATGTCCTATCGCGTAACTCTTCCCCTATAGGAAAACCTGAAAGCATATGTTGGAACTATAATTTCGAAAAATCAAATCAATTGCTGTAAGAAAAATAAAACATTTACCTAATTTATATAAATCATCATTCCTTCTTGTTTGTTTCAGCAACACGAAGGGAAAATCTCGACGACCGGCGACCGGTGCTAGTTCGTGAACTACGCATTGATTCTTGCTTTTCTACACTGTGCTTTTGCATCGTTACGGATAGGCGTTGATGTTTAGCGCGTTGAGTTTGCGGCGATTTATCGTCCTGCATATCATCTGCAGATGAAGCATTTTCCGGCTCCAAGCGTTGTACTTCTTCCAACTTTCTTTTCCTCTCCTTCAGGCATTTCGGACAGAACCAATCGTCTGCAGGAACTTTCTTTAGTTTCGGTGTAAGACAAAACAGGTGGTAGGCGCGGTTGCATTCATCACAGAGCAGGGTCGATTCAGCAGAATGCTTTTTTCGGCAAACGGAGCAAGCAGAGAACGTAATCGATCGCTGCCACATAATCGCATCGCTGAGGATGTGATAATATAGAAACAGCTGCGAAAAAGAAGTCGCACGCATTAACGATGCTTCCCAATACAACAATCGCTTCTGACCTTGGTAGAGCTCTTCGATAATTTTGTTTGGGTCTCTCAACTTGTCCCGCGGTCCAAACGGGTCTCGCAAAAACTTTAGTTCAATGCTTTGCTCTACCTGCAATAAAGCAACCGCCAAAGAGCGCACCGTAGCATACAAATTACCATTAACAGCCTCTTCTGGCATCTCTTCGCGGGTAATACTCTGCGCTTCTTCTGGCAGTTCGTCGTCAGAGTCTTCGACGTCTGAATGTGGAGCCTCTTTCTTAAACTTCTTATGTAAGTTCTTTTCGAATTGTTTGTAAAATTCGGTTCTTTTCATGAAGCGCCTGAGTTGCCATTCCGGCTGGTGTTTGGACACTAAATCGTACGAACGATCTGCAATTGCATTACGCCACTCCATCTCATCGAACCCTTTAAGATTACCCAAACAGCCAGTACTGATCTTTTCTTGCAGCTTGAGCAAGTTCTCACCAAACACTACCTCCAGAATTTCATTCGGTTCTGTACCAGGCACAAATAAAAAATTAACGTTGCTATACTGCTTTTCCTGTGTTTTTTGCAGATCAGCTAAAAGTTTGGTCCGACTATTCTCCGTGATAGACAACTTCTTGACAGGGCATTGCTCCATCCGCTCGGCCATCATGTCCCGGATCAACTCTAAAGCTTCACGTAATTTCTTTTCACGTATTCCTCGTTGGTTGAGGCTTTCGATAACAGCATCTAGCTCAGACGGCGTAGCATAGTAACCCCATGCTACTTTTTTGGGAGCACGTGAACCATGAACAGAGCAGCTTTCTGCATTACCTGTACACATTAATAGTTGCTCGTTGGTAGGAGCTGTTTCAGGTTTATTTTTAGTTGAAGCAAGTCGATCATCGGCCATAGGGAAATCTGTGTCCGGTTGAGATGGATTCGCCAGCAACTCAGCTTTTTCTAATCCGGCAATTCCACACAGCAACAACTGTTCGTAAACCTCATCATCACGCGTTTGATTTTCTTTTAAATCATCCAGTTGGAGTAAATTATTAACGACAGCTCCTTTCATAATCGCACTAGTTATAAATTTGTTTCGTGAGGCAGGATCACACTGGGCCAAACTGACAATATTTCTTGTCACACGATCCATGCAATTACCGGTGGAGGATACGTCATGTTCAACAAACAGCCCCGGAAGTGAATTGAATCGAAAGTACTTACGAAATCCACGATCCATACCCAGAAAGATGTGATTAAGGTAGCATCGGTTTTTATCAACTGTTTCTAGTTCCAACTGTAGTGATTTTAGTTGTTCTAGTTTGTTAGTCTCGATCTCTTGTAGCTTGTCATTTAGCTTTTGATCTAGCTTTAAGCGGTACTGTTCCACCTTCTCGATATCCTTGTTGCTCTCCTTAAAAGATTCCAACTTTTCGTTCATTTTACTTTGCTCTAATTGCTTCATCGCGGCAGCAGCAGCGATCAAACGGCGCTCTTTAGAAAGGTTAAGCTTGTACTGAGTGTGCACTTCGAGTGCCTTTTCCACCCGCGTGACCACTTCGTCACTAAGAAGCAGTTGGTGTATCAGGGCACAAATAAGGCGGATGATGTCGTCTATTGCTAGCTCGTACACGGAGTTCGACAACAAGGAACGCATTATGTGCGGATGTTCTTGCAACAGCCGGAAGCAGGGATAGTCACGGTTGGTTGATTGCTCGTAAGAAACGATATACCACCGAAGAATCTCGGAAACGTTCGTCGAAGTTACCGGCAGATAGATTAATTTCCGAGAGAAATACTTCAATTGCAGGTTCTGTTCCTCGCCACCGGATTCTTCACTACTATGCTGGGCAAATAATGCGCGTAAAAGTAGTTCCAGAATGTCACTCAACGGTCCATTAACCTCCCGCAGCAATAGGGCGCGCTCGAGCACATCAATCGATAAGCCAGTCGGGAACTTTGACTCAATGCTAAGAATATCGCCGAAAGAGTTGAGAAATTCAAAAATGAAAACAAAGTCCGCGAAATGTTCCGATCCGATTAGTGACCGCACGGGATGTGCCGCTGGAATAATACGTTGATCCGTAAGCTCCTGATCTTCTCTGATTGAACTGTAATGCTGAAGGACCAACGATGCTTGCAGTTGAAGGAGCGCCTTTTGTTTTCTTTGTTCTTCCTTTTTCTTTTTTGCTTCTTTTTTCATTTCCTTTTGCATTTGTTCCTTTGCTTCATTTGTTTTTGCATCTTTTCTGTTCCCCTGAACAGATTTGTCCTTATTCTTTGCAATATTATTTTGGTTTTTGGTCTTCTTTTCGCTAGTGCCGTTTACGATTTTCCTTTTCTGGCTAGATTTATGCAGTGCCTGTAGTTTTTTCGACATTTCGAAATCGGGTTTCTGCCCATAGAACACTATTTCATCGGTGCAATTTTTTGAGGTAACGAATATTTCCAACGACTTTTTTTTTACACATAATGCATGCTCTGGCCCTAGTTCGACATGTTGCTTCAAGAATAGCTTACATTTATCCAAGGTCAACGAGTTGCGCTCACGTGAAATGGCAGAACCTTGGACAGAATACGCTGTTGGCGTCTTATTATCACAGCTCTCCACGTGATAAATAAGCCGTTCAGGACGTTGCTCGGTCGCTGGACCATCCACCACCACACGCATGATCTTGACCTTGCGAGGCTGATCTCCCTCTGCTTTTTTCGTGAACACCGTTTCACCCTTGAAGAAAACATCCTTCGCATACCCGTAAACATCCCCTGCCAGCTCGAAAATGGATGAGCGTTTGGTGTGCGAAGCGATCAGTAGCAACGGACCCTTCAGGGCGGCGGGAAGATTTTTCAGCTTATATTTTGCAGATTTTTCACTTGCTCGTGCTTCCGCGTACGTTAAGTTGGTTCGCCCCGTCATAGTACAGCTCCAAACGGAAGCCGACAAAACCATGACGCGATTGAAATAATCTTCATAATTGCTGAATATCTCACGCGTCTGCCGACACAAGAAAACTTTTTGATTATCCTTGAAAGGTTTCTCAGCTTCGGCGCCGTTCTCCAGTATCTGGCGCTTGAGCACAGGCATCACTGTAGAGCAGTGTATTGCGTTGCTTGATTGTCTTTCTAAACGTGCTGCTGTGAATAATGAAACTGCTATGAAAGACGATTGCTGTGAGCACTAGCTATTTCCGGTACTTACGCGCAGTTAATTTTATGCACTCAGCAACACGCTTAAATTGTGGGACAACTTTTACGAAATGTTCCCTTCAACGTGCAGAAAGAAGCAAATAATAGGCCTGTTCTATTTTTCTGTCTAAAGCTCCTAATCACATTTCTTACGACGCTTCGTTTGAATATTATGAAAATACTTCTTTGCGCTTTAACAGTACAGGAAAGCAAATTTTATCACTATTTTTGTATGGAAAGAGCTATACCCGTGCGTGCTCGTTTGGCGCCAAAGTTTAACTGTAAACAACATCGAATAGACGTCATGCAAGTCTTGGGACGTACCGCAATGGTATCTGTTTTGATATAGACAAAAACAAGATTTATATGACGGTTGCATGTCACCCGTCACACGGCTCGAGCAGTACCTATTCGAGTACTTGAGCCGCCGCGATCCCACGATGACGGACAAAAACAAAGAAGGCGGCCGTTCGTTAGAATCACTTTTCTTTCAAAGAAACTATGAAATAAAGAAGAAGGAATTTAAACCCGTACAAACGCCGTATTACAAAAAAGACTAAACTAACATTCAAACGAACGCACTTGGCCGCCCAAGTGTAGTTTACCAGATATATCAAAACTAAATAAAGACACCCGTTTGTCGTCAACGCAAATATGTCGGCAAGAGAGAATCTCTCCTTTCATCGCCGTGCGGTTCGTTCGACAGGCCGGCTCTTGTGACAGACAGGCTCTTGTGTTTATTTCGCTGGCGAGGCAAGCTTACGGGGAAGTTTCATCATCATAGACTAATTAAAAAGCCCCAAGCATATACAAGAGACAAACATGATTTATTTGTAGTTGGGGGGCGTTGTGTTCGTTGCGAGGGAGCGCCTATACTTTGTTCACCTCTTGCTGGTCCTCCTGTGGCCTCCGGTTTGGGTTTTCCGGTTTCATAGCCGGGAACAATAGCACTTCCTTGATGTTGTTCGAATCGGTCAAGAACATGGTCAGCCGATCGATACCCATACCCCAACCGCCGGTCGGCGGCAGCCCATACTCCAGCGCGGTGCAAAAATTTTCGTCAATCACCTGCGCCTCGTCATCACCGGCCTCCTTATCCGCCGCCTGCTGTTCGAACCGTTCGCGCTGGACGACCGGATCGTTCAACTCCGTGTATGCATTGCACACCTCCTTGCCCATCACGAACAACTCGAAACGCTCGGTGAGCCCGGTGTGTGCACGGTGGTACTTGGCCAGCGGACTCATTATCTGCGGATGATCGCAGATGAACGTCGGGTTTATGCAGGTGCTCTCCAGGAACTCGCCCACGAGCTTGTCCAACAGACGCGCGGCCGTGCGCGGCGCACCGCACTCAACTCCGCGCAC
>JXXA01015348.1:0-12500 GCA_000956255.1 Anopheles punctulatus
CTCGGTCAATATTTGGCTGCGCATAATCCGACGATAAGCGTGTCGCGCACGATGGGAGGTGCAGTTTGCGTAAGATCATTACGGTTACGGTGTGCCCTTTACCCTTCGCGTGAATCATTAGGATGGATATGTTTCATGTTTATGTGTCACTTTTTGCTTCCATTCTGAAGAACGATGCTAGAGTTCGTACGTAATTTTCCTTTTCAACATAGTTTTCTATGTTCTTCCTTTTGCTTTTCTGTTTTCTATGCAATGTAGAAGTTATGCAACATCGTGTATATTGTTTTTTTAAATTTTCTACGTTAATTTAAAAACATATTACTAATTATGTTATAATGTTACAATATTTTGAAACTAAGGATGAAGTAATCATATCATGTATGATAACAACGTTGGTGCGTAGTGCGTTAAATTTGAAAGATAGCTTTATAAAAAAAATATATCGTGTATCTGAACAGTATTTTCACAAATTTAAACTGATTTCTTCCACACTGGAACACCAACGATAATGTCGCCGAATTTTGGAATCTTTTAAATAAAATATGTTTCAATTTCATCCAATTATATAAAGTCGAAACGACACTTGGGTATGATTTAAAAACATAAAATATGTTTCCCACATTTTACTCACACATTCAACCGTCGATACGTTGGATTTATGAAGCCGTGTAAGTGTTCCTTTCTCCCGCTTTGCGAGGGATACGATCACAAATCAGCTGACGACCCGAACCAGGAAAGCCACTTTCCTGGCTGCCTCATCTTTTGGTCGCCCCGCTTAATGCCTCGTAACGGTATTTTGCTGTTAAAATTTCAATTTTGCGACCCACTATCCCCCAGCTTCAGCTTCCCGCGTGTCAATGCTTGTTCGAGCAACGGAAAGTGTTCTTTAACCTGTTTTGTTTTACGTACGCATCGTACGTATGTTTTCTCGTAGGCGATTACTGCACCGACCGAGAGATTTTTTGATTAATTTCTTTTTTTTGTCCTTTTAAATTCTTTTTTATTATTTTTTGTAGTTGCATGCAGTTTGTAAGTTTCAGTACTTAATTCTTGCGTAGGTTATTTCATTTGCGGTGTTGAATAATTTTCATAATTATAACTGAATAGTTAGTTATAAATATTATTTAATGCTCACATTTTTTGTTCAAAACAGTAGTAAGTTTATTTTTACCTTATTTTTACCGGATTTATCTCAGCGAAATTTCGTAACGTCACTCCTCAAAAGGCCGTACGAAAGCTTGCCTGCCAGAATTATCACCATACCAATGCGGCGCTGCGTTTCCCACCGGCAGAGTCTGGCAATAAAAAATCGCCACGCATCGATCGTCTGGTTTTTGCTCCACCCAGAGAGTGGTACAGTTGTTTTCAACGGAGGACGGCAACTTCAATTGCATCCCCGCGGAGAATGTACTGACAGTTTTAAAATTTATGGCACCAAGCTGGAAACGTGTTTTTTATTGGTGGATCATGATTTTTTTTTCTTTTGTGCGGTCGATTTTTTTTAATTACTAAAAAAATAATCCAAATTTTATAATATCGAGGCCAACTTGTGTAAAACTAATTAGTTTACTAGTTTATTTAAAAAGCCAATTGTTTCATCCAAAAATTACTTGTAACAGAATTTAAATTTTATTTGGATTATTTCATTGTTATTAGCATTTGCAAACACAAAATGCAAAAATTCTTCAATTCAAACATGTGCCCAAATACCATCACAAGCAGCTACAGTATTTTCTTCTAAAAAAAACGAAACATGCACCATGCCTGCTGCTGAGCGTGCTGCTGAGATTCTTGGCCACACATCGCAGCAGGATTCCGCCGCTGCATTCAGACCACGTTAGCAGCCCGAATTCCATCCCACCCGGACCAATTTCACTTATCACGATCATGAAATCTTGCTTTTCAAGGGTAATCACGGCCAATTACGCCTTCCATGCCTAGCCAGGGGTAGTGTGGTTGTTTTTTTTTTGGCAGCTGCCATCCACCAGGGCGCCGGATAAAAAGTGAAATGAAATGCTGCTTCCTCCATAAGTATCTTCGGTACATGAAGCGCTTCAGCTTGGTGATGTTGGCCCCGTTGGCGACAAAATCGTTTTCACCGATCACCGATCAGCTGCAGCGAGATATCCGATACCCATCCAGCCCGGACAGTTTCCCGGTTGCTGGGAGAGCGATCGTGTATGGTTAAGGTTAAGGTTGGGATGTGTTCTGAATACAGCCGCTCAAAGCCATTTTTTCGTACACGACACACGCTGGTTGCAATTGAGTAACCAGAATGTGTTGTCCAACGGCGAACCGAATTCCCGCGGGAAGAAGACTCAGGTTTTAAATGAGCGAAAAAACGTACGGGAACAGGTTCCACTCGGGGTTTGGAACATAAATTGGCAAAATTGGTCAAGTGCGCATTCACCTCCGGGCGGTGCGATCGGTTGAAGGAGCTTCCTGCTATTTATCGCTGGCTCGGAAACGTTTGCTGGAAATTACCATATCGCGATTTTTCACCTACCTCAGCAGGCACTGCCTCAACAGTCGCCCTAGGTGACGAACGCATCTTCGCATCTTGATCTGCGTCCATCAAACCGGATGCTTCGCACGTCATCATCGATTCGTATCGGTTGTGATCGTTCGCAAGAAAATGTCCTTATTTGAGCTCTTTTATTCGCTGATCATAAAATTTATCTCCACCGTACCATACTGAGAACCGACCCGATCGATCACATCCCAAAACCGACCGATAATAATAAGCGCCCTGCAAGGTTAGCACTGTTTGCTTTACACACACTAATGTATGCGCTTTTACGTATCTCGTTCAATTAGCGAAAAGCATACAACGATTGGCCAAAAACGTTCAGGTTTGCAATGAAATGATATATAATTTAGAAAATTATCCCAGATCAATCGCACACCGGAGCGGTTGAGAGTGGCACAAAGGTTCCCGCAAGTGCGCCAGTAAGTGGAAAATAATACTGTAAATAAACTGTGAGCCGCCAACGGTGTGCCTCACGCGATATTCCGTTAGCTAGCCCGACACGTTTCAAACTCGACTCGAACATCCTTCCTTAAACACACTCACTAGCAAAAAAAAAATTGAAAAAGGATACACAATCCCAATGACTGTATTTAAACCACGAGGCATGCATTTTGTCGATGGTTTCGGTTGCGCCTCTTCATAACTCTTCCTTCTCCCAACATCGATTCACGCCGGGCAATTCACGTCAAAATTGGCGTTAAATAATTATCATTTACTTTCCCTCACCGTGTCCCCCCGAGGCGTGTTAATTGGAGGTGTAACGAAGGGCGAAACGTGGGAGAAGAAAATTGTGCGTTGCCAGTTGCCAGACTCCTTAGTATGGTGCATCTTTTTACGGAGCGACATATCGCTACAGTAAATTTTGTCATCAATTCCGATTCACGAAACATCACGTCCAGTGCATGATTTATGATGCAAAGAGCACTGTGAAGTAAACTTTATGCTTTCTTTCACCACACGATGCTCATCGGTACTATAATTACTCGGTACACCACACCGGTCTCCCGTACCACAAGGGCTCCAGTCGGAGTGAGGTACGTTTTGAACCAAGGCAACAATGTTGCCACCGTTGTGTGAGCATGAGCGATAAGGGTACGCCATCCGCAGATGAATCTCATTGAAGCGTACACGAAAGTGCGAAAGATCAGAGAAATGTTACACTGATAGCTAACTACTGATCCATATGCGTTTCTAGAAAGCGGGTTGATTTAGATTGTGACATCGATCATGTTTTTTGAGAATAAAATGAGAGCTAAAAATAAAAGCGATTTTTACGATGTATTTGCACAATTCTTATTGCATAACCGTCTGCAAAATATTCAGTGAGAAACTTTGCATTATGTTTAAATATTCATCGAGAATATGATGTTTTGCTCAAATAAAAACGTAATTATTTTAAATATTATAAAAAAGCGTAATTATTTTAAATATTATTTTACGATTTATTCAGCAAAAAAAACCGTTCGCATGTAATATTTCCTAATGAACTTCCGCTCAGCCGTCTTTTGCTCATCCACGCAATCGCGTCTTAAATGTGTGGTAACGATCTGCTATCCGTGCAACAGTTCGTTGAAGCGCGTGAAGTAAGACATTCACCGTAATTACATAATTTCGATACGCATCATTCGGCATTGTGGCACTTTCTCTCTCGCTCTCTCACTCTCTCTTACTCTCTCTCACACACTCTCTCTCACTCTCTCTTCCTGTATCCCATTTGAGCCGGTAAACGATGCTGTTTAAATACTTAAACGGCTCCAAGCCAAAGGCTTCAATTTTCGTTCTCATGCATCTTCTGCATCCATCTTTGTTGCACCGCTGTTTTTTTCTGCACCATCATCATCATCATTATGAGAAACCATCGAAACAACTCCAAACGCCTCACCGCGGTTGCGAGTCGCAAATCAATCGATCTGCGGATAATGGACGCACTTCGAACCGGGTTAAATAGCGGCCTTGCGAGGAATTATCCTTTCGCACTACATTAGGGAACACACTTTACCGTCGCCGCATGAAGCGCCGAGGTGGTTTTGAGAATAAATTTCCCGCAAAGCAGAACAGCGTAGCGAAATATTCAAACACGCCCACCAACTTAACAGCGCGCGATGCGATCTTTGACATTGTGCTTTATTTATCATCTGTTAACTTACCAGTTTTTGCTTTGTTGATGATTCTTTTTACATATCATTCCACTCCAATGTACGATTTGACAGTTGAAAAGGTAAAAAAAAACTTTGCAATTCGATACATTTGCCGGATTTGGTGGCCACGGTGATCGAGGTGATCGATTTCATCGTGCGCACAAACTGTGCGGTAGAAAGAAGGGTATACAGCTAAGGCTCAACCTTTCAGTGCCCACCGCAGCATCGATTATCGCCCTAATTATGATGTTTCCCTTACCCTGCAAGCAGTGGGCATACATTTTGAAACGAAAAGAAACCCATATATGGCTTAAATTAACGAGCTCACGCTCCGAGCTAAAAATGCGCCGAAAAATTGGAATGAATTCATTGCGCGCGTGAAGCAACGAAAACCAACCTGGCTGGATGCCAGTGCTGATTAATCTTGATGAGGTTCTTTAAAAACTCGGCCGGTGCGATGAAGCCGTACGAAAGTGATGTCGGGGTAGAGGACTGCGAGCAAAAAAGGTAGTCCTGGTTTGAGGCTCGTTCGTTCCTGGAAAACGTTACCCGTGCCGATCGGTCGGTGGCGACAAACACGCCAAAAATCGCGAGCGAAAGTACGCGCAACGCCCATCTTAGCTTCGAGCCTACGATCGCGATAAAATAACCATGCAATTTGGTAATTTATCAATTTGTGGACATTTTAAACGACGTCCGGGGCTGCCTGATCGTGTCGTGTTATGAGTGTATCGAGCAAATTATTCGTAATGATGCAAAAAATTGCTTAATGCACGCATTAATTTGAGATGGAAATGGATGTTTCGGGAGGAAGTGATTGGTTTTCTACGTGAAATGAATACAGCGATGAACGAAAACAGTTGGTTGCGATCAAATAGAAAAGTTAAACATACATGATTCTTAAAAGAAAAAAGACTTATTATTATCAAACGCCACATATCCGACAGTATTTGCTCGTTCGTTGCATCGATCAATTAACAGCAATTAATATCTCCAATTCATCAATCAATCCGTGTGCTCCTTTCTTTGGCAGCTCTCGTCCCATCGATCTTCTGTATCGCACGCAAACGCTAGAACAATGTGACTTATGTTTCCTATTTTTAGCAATTTAAAGCCACTCGAGCATAACGAAACGCTATGGCGCTGAGTTTGTGCGCCACAAATTAATTTCAGATAAGCAAACGCAATCGAATCATCTACCGAATTGATTGATTCGTTCTTACAGGAATGTAGACTGGTAACAAATTGAAAGACATGATTTTAAATTGCATTGAGATATTGTTTTTTTTTGCCAGAAAATTCATAAAACTTTTCATGCATTTTTATCATCTGTTCAGATCAATATAAATGTTTGCTTAGCGACCAATTTTATGACAATAATGTCAACAATTATTATTCCTTTAAAAATATTCTTATTGATGGGCCAAATTTAAACATTTTGAAAAGTTAGATATCTTTATTACTATTCGTGTAAACACAAGCATGGTGTTCATTCTCCATATTCTAAAAATGATCCAAATCCTTTATTGGAAGCGACTGTTGAATCATCAATTCATTTTCGATAACTCCAAAGCAGATGAAAATATTAGAAACGCTTATAAAAAAAACACATTTAATTTTTTTCCGATCGAATTAACACACCCCTCAAGCAGGGACACACGTGAATCCATCAATCATTCACTTTCGCGGGGTTTAACCACCGAAAATATCTTCCCCGAGAAGTTGCGCAATCGGTAGCCCCCACTCATGTGTGTGCAAGCGCCATGCGCTTGGAAGTGCATTTTTTTTGCTGCTGCTGCGCGCGATAAGCCACTGCCTGGCAAATGTCAATGATGACAGACTCACAAAAGGAAGCGCAAACAAAAAGCAAAAAAAAAACATTGCTGGCTGGTCGAACCTGACCTACCGCAAGGCGCAAGAAATTTGCTGACAGCCTGGCCGATGTATGCATTTCGGCGCGGTTCATCGGTTGTTGGGGAAGGTTATTGTGGAGGTGTGTGTGTGTGTTTTTTTCTTTTTTGCCATACATTTGGAGTGCCAAGCCATATCTTGCATTGAATGTAAACGTCATCGCCACATGTGCGGCGTGCCTTGTGAACGTGCCGTCTAGCAGGTAGCACCCGAGTGTGATGACTCTGCAGCAAACCCCCGCCTGGATCACAGCGGCGTTGAGTGGATGTGTTTTCGGTAGCTAATTGCAATGCTGCATTTCTCAGTGCCACTGAACACCAGCGCCGCTGATAAGAATTGTGCTGACGCTTTGTTGACTCGCGGACTTGGGCTTTGAGCGGTTGCACGCGTGTCTTCCAACGCTCAGAAAGGGGTTTACGTAGAGAAGTAGTTTATACCGATGTGGAGTGTGTATTTTAAAAATATCCCTGTCGTATCTTAAACAAGCGGTGGGGTTTGTCACTGAACTGACAGTTAGAAATTAATCCTCCAATTCTTCTCCTCTCTTCGATTGCAGCGATTCTCCAGCGGACAACCGTCGGGATAGGAAAGATCAAAATACAAGCCGTTGCGACGTGTCTGTTCCTCTGCATGGACACCTGCGGTAGTGTCTACGGCTCGGTAAGTACTGCGAGCGGTGTGGGAGAGAAGGCGCCCAACCGCGCCTCATTATCATACCGGTTCTGGTTCAATCGATTAGAGGCTCATTAGGTAAAGTGTGGCGCTATATGCGACCAATGCGCGGCTAACTCACAAGATGTAGTTTACCTTTCGCTCGTTATCTACCCGTGATCGGATTGGATGCATCAGAACAAAGTGTTTGTTGTAGAATACCATGTCAAGATAGGAAAGTAATCCGAGGCGATAGGTGAAACATTCCTTAGATTCCATACGAGCTGGAAAGTATCACTTCAAACGCTTGGGAATACTCGAGCAAAAATAGTCCGCAAATCCATTCCCGGTAGTGCCACATTCTTAGCAGCAACATTAGGAATTAATCTAAACCCGATGCTCACTCAACCAATTCGAGGTTCGGTATGCGACCTTCCTCACTTTTGAGCGCCACCAGCCACGACCTTTTCGAGTGCCGAACGCGGTCCGATTCTTCCCTTCCCAAGCGATCAATTGGTCGCTTATCTTCGGATCTAAACATTTGATCAAACCTTTTTCCCATTTCCATTGTCGCACGCTCTTTTGTAGTCGTTCGCAGGCTTTTGAAAGGGGTTTTGATACTGTTTCCACCAAATTATATCCTTTCCCTTCCTACCCGCACTCTGGAACGCGTATTGGAGTGAAGAAAAAGGATTTAATTTATGCCCGACGCCATCGTTTCCCCAAAGTACATGGCTATTAGAAATCAATAAACCTCGGCGACGGGTTCGCCTGCAGACGCCACGTCCTATTTGTGCTGGAGTCCTGGTCCTGGACCCATTCGAATCGAACTTCCCGGCGAGCTCGACGCAACCAAAAAACAAGAAACAAATTCCAGATTTTATTTACTTGCTCTCCTTTCCTCACTCACCCCCTCCCTCCACCCTCCTTATCTTCCTCCCTCCCCACATCCAACAACTCAGCTCCTGTCGTGAACTTAATGTACAAGCTGCCACGATGAAGTCCCGGACTTAACGCCATCACCACTCCCTTTTCCCACCCTCGGAGCGGTGTGTTTTAATTTCGGATAATGGCCCAAAAGGACCCATCGTAGGCTTTCACAGGATCACGGACCGGTTGCTTTCGATTCACTTGCGTGCTGTTGCTGCTGCTGTTGCCCGGCGAAGCTCGCTTAATCTTTCTGTAGAGATTTCCCATCGTCCGGTTTCCTCACCATTCCGGGCGACAAAAGAAAACCGGCCGGCTGCGTACGCTTCACTGCACACTCGACGACTCATTCCGGCGCATCGTTCCGTCTCCTGTCTCCCACTTCTTTCTTGGTTTATGTTTTCGCACAGAACACAATGTTCGGTCCTTAGGCCCGGAAAGGTCAGTAACCTTTGCACGCTACTCGAACGACCTTTTAATTTCGTCGTTTGTTGGCACTCCCGGGTGTCCTTTAAAGTTACCTCTGTTTTTCAACCTGCCAGTCTGCTCATCTCATTTCTTCTCACGGGCCCCCGTTTTCGGCACACTGGATTTTTAATTTACAAACTTTTCCGTGCAAGTCGAGCCTACTGGGAACAGAACTGTGGCAAAATGAGTTTTGTTTTTACTAACTCCAAAGTGCATTAAATATGCAAGCAACAATAGGAGCTATACTGCCTTTGCTCTTCTTGGAAGGTTTTCAAAACATCTTGGATTTTACTTTTTATGTATTATTATTATGTATTATTTATGTTCTTAAATTATGCAATCTTTAATTATAAATTATTGCATGTCACTGTGTACTAAGTAAAATTTAGTTCCAGCAATTAGTTTCAGCAGTCGTATGTATTGGATTAATAAAACCCAATCCTTATACTTCAAGGATTAATTTACCACCCAATAAAGACATGGTCAGAACGAAATTCAAGTGGTTTAATTTGTGATTTAAAAGTTTTTTTTTCTCATCTCTGAGAAACGATGTTTCAAAATACGTTTTTTTCTTAATATATTAAGCGTTAAGCCTCTCTTCGTGTTCAGTCAGCCTGATTTACTTGTACAAAAGAGGTGATGACTGTGATCATGATCAAGAGATACGATGAAGATAAATACTTCTTTCAACTTAACTCTCACATCGGAAACTACCTTCTGTTACTCGTCAGCTCTTTAGAGAAGCTACCCTTTTCTACGATAATTGAAACTCTGCAGCAGCAACAGCAGCCGAAAATCTGTCTCACTACACGATCATGTAACACATTCCCGCCATAGAAAATCGATTAGCTTCCGGGTACATCTTATGTTGGTCAATTTTCACCACCACGATGGAACGCCGAAAATGGGACATTAATAGCTGGACGCCGGAATGCCACAACAGCAGTGGCCACGGCCTAACATGTGGAACCCGCTGAAATAGCCGCTCAAGAAAGAAAGTGAAAGCTTCAGTCGACGTTTCGACGCTAGCAAGATTGACCGGCGTACAATGTGTGTTGTGTTTCGCTCGAACGCGCCAGTAACGCGTGGCTGACAAATTGCCACAATTTCGGAAAACCGATCGAGCAGGAGCTCCTTCGCATCTTCCGGAGAGGTTCATCCATCTTAATAAATACTGACGCGTGGTCGTAGTGCGGCGCGCGTGTCAAACCGTGGTTGAAACTTTATGGGCCCGACCGATTTCTCTGCACCGATTTCGGTTCTCACCTTCACGTGCGATAAATCCCACCGCGTACATGTGACACTAGTAGGGCGAAACGTGTTTCCGTGCCATGGCAGCCGCCTTCTAAAGGCCGACATTAAACAAACCATTTGTGACACGCAAATTTATTCTGGCCAAACCCTTGTCAGCCGCAGCTAATCGAATACGAACGGGAAAGTCATCAGCGTGCATAAATTAATATGGCTCAATGGAGGAAATGAGACTGATGAAAGCAATGAAAAAGGGCCACTACAACTTAATTTGCGTTCCCCCGTGCGTGATGTACATTTTTATTGATTCCATTAGGCGAACAACAAACAGACAGATTCTTTATGAGTCGTACCACTCCATCTGAGATCAAGACACACACACAATTATGTGGAAGATCATAAAAGTAATGAATTAAGAATTTCCTTGGCGTTTAATTCTCTTACATTCATTTCCTTTCCCCCGAAAAAAGGGGAAGGAGAATTCTTTTAATACAGAACCGCGAAAGAGCGTTCAACCTCCCGCAATCAGACCTCCCGAAACCGAACCGATCAAAAACACTGGATTATATTTGTAAATTTTACTACACAACTAATTAAGCTGATCGCTGCTGTGTCTCATTTCAATTCGTTGTGCGCCAACAGGAAGCGCTAACGGGTGCAGCGCATCTAAAAACAAAACCCATTCCAATTCGCTATGCTCGATCGGGTTGGAAACGGTATCGAAAAATTGTACCGAAACAGTTAGGACAGGCCGCTTAATTTAGACAATTCTCCTTCCCCGCCGCCAAAGTGCATGGCTCAGAGGAACGAATGGCGACGGCTCGTGGGGCACCGGCCCCGGCCCGGAAACTATCGCGCGGCACTGTCACTCTGAATTAGCCGTCCTCTAATCGAGAAGTCGCCCTATCACACCGTCACCCGGCTTCTTCAACTTTTACCACCACCAACAACAACAACTTTCGCTTTCGGCGGAGGATAACGAATGTATCATCTCTCGGAACGGTGCTCGAAGAAGGGCGAACTGAGCGGTAAGGGTGAGAGGTGATTAGAATATTAATCGTCCGATGAACCGTATCTTCGGGCACCATTCTCGGACCCGGTGGTCTTCTTCTGCTGCAAGTAGCAAGCATTTCGATTAGTTCTCGTTACGATTGTGTCGCCTGACACGGGCGACAATTTTCCTGATTCGGCGCACCCCCCGAATGATGATTGACAACTTCTAGGTAGTGGTGCAACCGGCGCACCAGGCCCAGCGTTCATTCTCGTCGACCGAAACGAAGTGCAATAACCGGGACGGAGGCGTGCGTAATAGACTACAGCGCTAGAATGTCCGTGCAGCCGTGGCGCATGATTGAAATAGATATGTTTATGGGAGCGCATAATGCCGCCCAAAAAGCTGGCGGCCCAACCGGGGCCTTTTCCTGGGAATCTCATCTTTTGCGCTTGCGGGTGCTGCTCCAGGAGAACCGAGAAATCAATTAAAAGCGTGCCCCGTCTTCGCGTACCGTTTAATGAAATTGACTTTAAGCTCGCACTTGATTAGCGTGACTAATCAGCGGCGTGACGTGTGGCTTTAGGGAAGTCACGGGGCACTTCGGCGGGATCCGCCCTATCCACGCGCGTTCGAAACTTCAAGTTCTTAATGGACAGTGCGTTTCTATCGGTTCGGGAAATTATGGCGAAAGAAGCTGACGCAAACCGTTGTAGTGAAGATGTGAATGAGGGTAACATCATGATTATGAATTATGCTATGAATATCGTACCTAACGTTTCTTACGCCATTCTTGTGGCAGCGACAGGTTGATACGGTACGGTTTGCGCTTCCGATTTATTTCTCGAGCAAAAATGGAGGTATAATAGCTTTATGATCTAGCTGTTAATGGTTTTTAATCAGTGCTAAAATGGATAGCTCAGCACCGTTTGGAAACTATTAAAAATGGAATATCCCGTTACGAAGGGAATAGGAGAAGGGTTTTATGATCGATTTATTTTATTGTGGTCGTTGACGACCGAAATTGACGTTTAAGTCTCTATGTTGTAACGATTTTGATTATGTGACAATTTGGAGTATTCTATTTTAGAAAAGATTGTAAATGTTAGGTAAAAAAGGTAAACTTTACTTTTAATGTTAAATTACTTTGTTTAATATTGAAATTTTGGTGATAAATAGGACAGAACAGGAGAAAAAAGTTGTAACAAGGTTACTTCAATAAAAAATTTGCAAGTTAATACATGTAAAGTTTAAATATTTAATGTTGACAATCGCTAAACCAAAAGAAAAACAGTATCAGATCAATAGGAATTGTTGTTGAGACAACTTGGCCACCAATGTAATTTACACCCATATGAACCGTACCAATGGACATGGGTCATAGCGATCTTCGTACCGGACGATTGCACCGACGCGTTGAAGATCGCGACATCGGTCCACTTCCTGCAACTTGCAACAAGTGTTAATAATATTGATTAACATCATTACCCTGATAAAGCTTCGGTGCACTCTCGCTTGCAGGCTGAGTGGCATTCTAGCACTTTCAAGTGGCGGCACCTCGCCTCAGCCATGTCACGGCCGTTAGTTCTGTCACTTTTCCGGTTTTTTTTTCTCTTCACTCCCTTCTTCAAAG
>JXXA01015349.1:0-16651 GCA_000956255.1 Anopheles punctulatus
TTCGGCTAGTACCTTGAGACATTACTTCCTACTGCCCAGGAAGTAGCCCCCGAGAGGATTCTTCCTGTTCGGCTTCAAATAAAACTTTGCCCCAAATACTCCGACCAGTAATCGGGTTCGATCGCTTTGAATACATTTCCAATTTTGAGGGTGTGTATGTGAGCGTGCCTTTCTTCCGCTCCTTCCCCCATCGCTGAAGATCAAGATTGGGTTCGGATCGAAGGATCTTAATGGCAAAAATCATTGAGCGGGGCGAAAAGGGATAAAGCTGAAATAATCTTCTTCCGACGGTTCCGCAACGGTCCCGGGCGAAGAAACTACGAGCCGGAAAAACCGAAGCTCGTTGCTGCAAATTTCGGATAGCCGGGCTCTTCCGGTATGCTACTGTCCGGTGCGGTGACCACGGCCGAGGACAAATAAGGCACCGGAGCACTGTTGCGAAATTCATTCAACCGTAACCACCCGAACCGCCATCGCCTTTTGCCATAGTTTATCATTGAGTGCGTCCGCTGGTTCCGAGCTACCGGCTTGCCAAATGCCCTGGCATATCGTTTTCGATTGGAAAGCTCGTCGACGAAATGATACCATTTATACTCCCGGCCCAGCGGTCGGTACCGACATTCGGAAACCCCAAAAAACCTCAACCCATACACACTGCGCCAGGGCTGGGCCGGGAAGGAGGTTCAAGTTTTATGGATCATAAGTTTGCCCACAAAAGTTCCGTTTGCTCTGGCACCGGTCTTTCTTCGCATGGTCTCCTCTAGCCTTTGAAGTTCATTGTAAAGGGTGCACGGTGGCTCGTTCGGCGGGGGAGAAGGAAGGTAATCAAATGACCACCAGCCGGCAGCAGGGTAAAAACATCTTTGGCTCTGTGTGTATTTATGATTTGAATTTCCGCTCCGACTTCTGAGACTTCAAGGAACTGCGAGCCGAGACCGGGCACCGCTTTCGAAACGGATGCGAAAGACCTTACATTTCCAAAAGCAACGGGTAGCAAAAACCCCCGCCGAACCGGAAGACTTGAATTATGGGCGGGAAGAGAAACCGGCACGGGAAACTGTTTCTTTATTGCATTCCATTGATTGGACGGGGGTCGCTGCGGGTGCAGTGGAGGCTTTCTTTTGTTTGAGGAAATGAAACATTCATAGGAGCAAGTTTCCATCCCAAAAGAAAAGGAGTCAAAATGCTGATGGTTGTGCAATGTTAATTTTGAGGTTGATTAAATTATTACTTACTTTAAATGGCTAGCTGCTTGAGGTGGTACAAGTATAGATAAAAACATCTTTCTCGTCTTTCTATTTTTAGCGGAAAAATCGCCAACCTCGTCGTCGTCCGCCACCAAGCAGGTCGGGGCGTACGTGAAGGTCGGCTGGATTGCCTTCTACATCTGCACCATCTGCACCGTGCTGCTCTACTCGCTGCGGGTCGGAATCTCCTGACTGTACAACCTGAAGGAGGTGATCAAAATCTAAGCGGAACTCGCCGTGGGACGAACGAAATGGAATTCCATTTTTTCACTCCAACACCGTAGCGCTTCCGAAATGAAAAATTTGAAATAAACACAACAATACACACACTCACCCAGAGAAAACGTAATACGAAAACAGGCAAGGATTATTTTACTGAGATAACAAATAAAAACGATAACTTTCACCGCGACTGTTTCGGTATCGGGTGGAAATAAAATGTTTTGCAACGGAAAGTTTTGACGCAACGCCTTTGGGGAGAGTTTTCAGTTGTACAATGAAGTGTGCGAACAAACAAAGATGCAAAATACTTTTCTGACTTGTTACGTAGCAATGAGTTGTTCGTTTTTGAGTTCAGGGTTTAGCGAGTTGCATAAATTTCGTGATGAGTTGCCGCTATCAGAAAAATATCAAGCAAACAAGAACAGAAAATCAATACCTGTACATAACCTAGCGTATAAGTAGTTCAATCGGTAAATGTATATTAGTGATGTAAAGTGGAATTTTTGAAAAACCAACCACGCGCTCTCTCCAACAATAGCAGCTTCCGGTTGTTTGAACGTTTACAGCAGCGGCAGCATGCCATAAATAAAACGATGTAAATAGCTCTAAACTCAATACCAATGCAACATGCGATCGGACGGGCGATTTAGGACGAGTGAAACGAAACTGGTGCCCTACTCTAGTTGATCCCTTTTTGTATGGTAAATGTGGATACTGGCGGCATGGAAGCCTGGCAGGTAGTTGTCGAATAAGCGTTTAAACAATAAAATTCGTATGTTAAAAAATGTGAAGGGAATGTGTTTTTGTTTGGCGCGCTTGGTTTCGAGTCCGTTAAGGTTTATTTAACAGGTGTTTATGGTAATGGTAAAGCATAGGCCACAACCGACAATCTATTATTTCATGAAAATTTTGTTTCAGGAAAAAAACAATATTGTATTAACTGGAAAATCTAGAACTATTTCAATAGTTACGATATTTTTACTTATTTTTGCTGTGTAATTGTTTTAGAGAAACATGCACTGCGTATTTTCAATACCTTACATTTTTGTATTTGCCTAATTTTGTTTAAATTGCTAAATATTAGTTTTAGCTCAATATTTTTTAGATAAGACATGAATAATAAGCACATGTGCTAAGTGCTACATACTTTTCAGCGCAATTGAGATGCATTTGCCTAACGGTATGCAAATCATATAAGTAACACCTGAATAACGTCTCGATAAAGCTTATAAAAGCAAAGGTGTCTTCAAATTTAAAGAAGTTATTTTTTGCCGATGATTGCCGATGAATAAATGCCTTCAACAATGCTGTGTTTACTAATTCATTAAGCATGTTTCAATACCTCACTCTCTTTAGCGCTTTTCTATGCCAGTCGAGTCATGAAAAACCTCTCAAAGAATGTGTTTTTATTTATTTATTCAGCAACCGCATTCATTTCTTGATCACAAAAGTGCTTAATTATTTTTTGTAATGCTTATTATAGTTATATTATTGCTTGATTTTCATGAAAATAACAGGAAAGAAAGAAACTTCCAAGAAAAACCATTTAACAAATAAACTAAATAATCCTATGCTGCAGAATCTAACACCAGTGCATAACTGTTCGGTGATGGTTATTCTAGTTTTTTTTTTTAAACTGTTGTCGTATTCAGAATAGGAACACTGGATATATTTATTTAAAACTTGTTATATAGTTTTGAATACTGTTGATTTGTACTAACATTGATTTTACTTCCTAAAATTATTTAATCAATGTAATTTAATTTTGTTTTTCTTGCATTATTGAATAATATCAGTTTTAGATATTTTTAGATCAGTATCGTAACAAGTTTTACAAAAACAAACAATCATTATTAAAACATTAAAATATACATGTAATCAATTTATAAATAATAAGACAAAATATCAAATGAACTGCCAATTTCACGGAATCATGATCGAAATTGCATGAAGAATGAAATATTTACAGATACTAATTTATTTCTTGTGTGTTTCCGGGAGCTGTTTAGCATGGTGGCTCTTAGTTGTGGATTGATTTATTCAAATTTATTCTTCAATTTCAATATAAATTCTTTTTGTTTCATATCAAAATTAATTAACAATTTATGTCTCACAATAAAACTAGCTAACGTTACAATTCCAATTCATTTTAATTTATTTATTTATTTATTTAAAGTAATTCATTCTAATTTTAATGAATTAATATTTTTGTGTTGCCATCTAAAACGTCTCGTATCATGTAAGCTTAAATGGATTGTAAACAAATTTTAATCACAGTAGATCATTTAATGTTGTAATTCTATAGATGTTTAATTCAATAGGATAAGTATATTCATTTAATATTATCATATCATGAGCAATATAATGGTAGTGTCTTGATCAATATTATATTCTATTCCGCACATCAACGCCATAGGTTAATTTTATCCCCAGCATAAGTGACTATACACCTAGAAAAGGCACAAAAAATTGCACCTTTCTCTTCAACCTCCGATGTTGCACGCCAGGCAGTTAATTATACGTGTTCGCTCCCACTCAAACGGCTTAATCAAAGTCCGGGACAGGGGAATGACACTTCAATTAACAAGCTGTCGCCCGGTCGGGGGTTTTTCTTTCCCTCTTTTGTTTATGCTCACTTTCAGCGAGCGTGGCGTGGCCACTTTTTATTATTGCCACCATATAGATCTTGTTTCTCCCGTGTGCTTCGTTATCGACGTGTTACACGTTTATTTTGACGGGCCTCGAGTTGATGCGTTCAGTACCGACTCGGTACGGCAAGTGATGTCCTTCGCCAGAACAAGTGGATTAGATGAACGATTTTTCATTAAGAGGCAGTGTTTCCAGCCGTTTGATATATCCAGCATGGGGACCGGAAAATGCTTTTTATATCATGAGAATGTTCTGCTTGATTGGATTGCACGGGAACGGACGCGTTATCGTAACGCAATTTACTGTTCAATATAAAAGCCAATGTTATAGATTGACGGAGTGTGTTTGGACCGGGAAAATAGGACATGTCATATACAATGTAAAAGTGTACTCGTTTTCATAAAGTAAAAGCATTGGATTTTATTGCTTACAGGTAAAAAGCAACTATTCTACAATAAAAAATAGATAGTCAAATTTTAGCTCCATCGAACATTTTCAAAACAAATATCATATTCCCAATCACGGCAGCTTTTCTGGCGCTAAATTGTTTTTACAGACAAAATAATATTTAAAAATGCCAAACATTCTTCGAACCTTCGTCTTAGTTTCGAGGAGAGTTTTAAATAATCATGGCTTTATTTGGCCACTATTTTAACAATTTATGATTCTATTATTTCTTTTTCCTTCTAGAGTATTAGAGTATTGATTGAGTATTTTGATGCATTTTGCATCTTCGATTTTAATGCAACTACTATTTGCGGTCTAATATCAATTTTGGACGTGTAATGTAGCAAATAACAAAATGTAAATAGTTGTTTATAAAACAATAACAATGTGACATTGTTGCCACAATCATGTATCCTGAAGCTGTAAAGCTGCGATAGATTTTATTCGTATTATTACTTATTTTGTTGTTTGTTTTATTGTTTTTTTAATTTTTTTTATAGTAATCACAAAAAAATCATGAGTCACTACACTACCTGAAAGGTAAATCAACTACTGAAAAGCTTACAAAACTAATCGTTAAACCCAACCTTTTGAATCCTGCCGTAGGAGAAGATTTATCATCTGCTCTAGATCATTAACGACGCGTGTAAAAATTGGCCCAACAAGAGAATACTGATACTGAGCTCAATCGATGCTTATCTATTGCCAATCCATTTAATCCTCTCACCCACACACGTCCACTCCTTGCTTCGGCGCTTTCACTAAGCGAGATGCTTTTATCATGATGAAGATACCCCAGAGCCTGGGGCATGAAAAAACGCCACTCAGTACAAAACAGATCGCCGGCGCGATCGTGCAACGCCAGAAGAGACACGATCGATTTCAATAGTTAGTTAGAAAAGTTTGCTCGTAGGTTTTACACCCCAAGTGAATTGCAAGTGCTCTATCGAAAACAGAACAAAAAATACAACACAACTCTATGCAGCAGCAGACATAGGGGCGACATAAAAAGGGCGCAGGGATATAGCAACATAGCTCGGAAAAAGGTGCGCAGTACGCAGGTTTCTGTTCTGAAGAACTGCATTTGGTGTGTGATTTTACAGCGACCAACCAACGCTTGGAAAAAGGAAGCACCGATAAGCACGGCACACTTTGTTTGTGGAGCACGTGATACAAGGAGTTGAAGCTGAGTTAAAGAGACGGATGATGGTGCTGTGATTCGAAGCGATCGAGGAAAAGAAAATGGTGGCCATCCCGAATTGAGATACGCGGCCGATTGTAGTGATTGAGTGACCTGCGCACCCTGGTTGTAAGTGTGTCAATTTATCCACTGCCCGCTTAGAGGTGTGCGTTCGGCGAGAGGAATCCCGCATGATCATGCAGCTCAAGCGGTAACTGGCACTGTGTGCGTTTATTGCGACTACTACTAAACCAATTTTGGCAGTAATGTTGGTGTGGGACGTAGTTTTATCTGCATCGGCGATGGTTTGTTTTTCTACGACGCTCGAGATTGGCCTAGGTCAATGCTCTAGTGCAAAGGTCAACGGTCGGCGGTGTTGGTGTGCATTTTTTGCCAATTTTTTATGACTAATAACGTGTTTTGCAGACAGGAATTTGACCTTTCAAATTATTAAAAAAAACAGCAAAACACCCAACCGAGATGAGACAGGTTCATATTTTTTTGGAATGAATTCGAAGTAGCAGCATTGGAATATTATAACCTGGAAAAAACATTTATTTTAAATTTAAAATTTATTTGAATTTGAATTTTAAAATTTTCCTAATTGTTTCCTTCAATTTAAAGAAACATTTTTTGTTGAGATCAATTTTTTTTGTTATTTTCTCACAACCAACGAAATTTGTGTAACTACTATGTAACTTGCACAAAGACACAAGTCATCTTGGTAAAATGGTTTCCTTTTTGCTGTAATCGGGTTCTACTGCGGAAGTTTAAACTATCTTTAGACAATCGCTTTCAACAGCATCCACTTTGGGGAAACATTCCTGATTTTAAATTCATAAAATATTTTACAACGATTATTCAGCAGTTCACCAAAATTTCCCCCTGAAAACATGTTCCATTGGAGGGTACTCCATTACAATGCATACGCAATCACCCATTTTCTATAAGCAGAAAAAATCAACTGAACATATATCGCTGCCTTACCCCGTCCAATTCGATGCCAAACGTATCCATCATAGCTGCGGAATTCGGTCGCAAATCGGCATCCACTTTGCCTCAAAAATCGTTCATTTGTTACATTCGCCAAATGAAAACGTATAAATCTCATGCGCCCGTTCACCGGGAAACCCTTTGGCGCAGAAAACAAATTGGCATCGTCGGTTATTAGTCACTCGTTAGTGCCCAACGGGCGGTTCTCGCTTTTCGTCCGCAAGCCGCCGCTGAATGCATTCTGTAAATGCACCCGTTCGCAATTGGGGCCTTGTTGCTGAAGCCTTCTTGCATTTTGGTGCCGAGCGGTAGGACATATGACAGAGGAAGGACATATGAGAGAGAACCGACAGCAACAGCAGCAAAACAACATTCAGGACGTTTGCCGCTATGATTTATGTGTTATCTGATAATCGCTATCGTCGCTTGGTACACCGTTTTATGACGTGATGATTTTTTTTTACGTTTTGGAGGCACGTTTTTGTGTTTGTTTTTCTTCAAACCGAACGATCAGTCATGGTGGTGATTTGATTACTAAACGGATTGTGGAAAGGTTCAACCATGGTCATGATAGCCAACGAGATTTTCATGGCAATCAGGGTTAAATACCAGGAATGCTTTTGATTCTTTACTTTTAAAATATGTATATATTCAATTTTTTTTGAGAACTAGGTGACTTGTTATGGTAAATTTTTGACGCTTTGCTATAATTTTGCATTGACCGGTCTATTTACGAAATTATTCCAAATATCAATACAAAGTAGTAAGCAGTAGTAAATTGAAAATTATTTATATGCAAGTATGTGATTTAGAGTATGTCTTAGACCCAGTTTACAACAAAAAACTTGTAATAATTTGATATTATGATTCATTCCTTATAAAAATTACTAATAAACTTAAAATATCACAAAATATTAGAATGAAAAAAAAACAAAACAATGAAAAAAAAAACATTCAAACATCAAAGTTGTTTGAAACATTTGGGTTTTTTTGCAACAAATTTGATACTTTAATTCGTTATGCGAAGATTACAACTCGATAGAAATAAGCTTGAAAAAGATTTTCAATCAGTAATAATAAAATAAAGTAAAATAATCTTTCTCTTTATCTCTCTCTCTCTCTTTCTCTCTCTCTCTCTCTCTCTCTCTCTCTTCGAATGAGATTTTCATCAATCACCGTTACTGTTAAAATGAAACATCCTTTTTAAATAGTACTTTTTTTAATTTCCGGTTGCACCCATTTCCGGTTCCTCCACTATCCATCGTGCAGACACCATCGGTGGACGAACGAAGCAGCGAGTGGCGCTACGTTTCATTTTGATGACTTTGACCACTGGAGTTTGATGGACACCTGAGCGACGAATAGCGACGCGTAACGACAGACAGTCAGACAGACCGACAGACATCATCATCACCATCATCCTCACGCACCCTCACCAAGGACCTGGGATCAAAAACCAATTTTCATCCCACTTAAAAAAATAATAATAATAACTGGGCGGTCTACCGTGACACAGAGTATCGGGCTGGTCCCAGCTAGAATTTTACTTAAACGTTCACTACCTCCCTTATCCTGTCCCGGTTGGCCAGACCGAAAACCCACTGCAGGCGGAAATTGTGGTGAGCAAAATGATGGCATCCTGTTCGTCATTCAATAAGCATATCTTTCTGAACGGTGGTCCACCGAGCGAGACGACGAGCGAGATCTCGTCGGTGGAGAGCGATTGGGGCGATCTGCGACTGATTGCGGCTCAGCTGGGCGTCGCCAACCCGGACGATCTGCACGTCGAGCGGTTCAAGGTGGACCGGCAGAAGCTGGAGGAAATGATCAAGGGTAAGATGCTTGGTTGGGGACACACGATCGCATTGAGTACCCTATATAAGTTGGATTTGTTCGTTTATTCCAGTGGAAACATATTCAGAGGGAATGAATAGTGCTGAGGAGTTCTTCACGAATGTAAGTCTTGGTTCAAAAGAATGGAATCTTCAAAGTCTTATAATACACCTAGTAATGGCTTGCATTAGAAAAGATGGTCTGATAAATTATGATATCAAATACGTTTGCCTAGTTCTAACACAACGATCGTTGAAAACTGGGGATAGTTAAATGATACCTTCATACCATGTATCCTTTAAGTTCATTTCTTTTTTTCTGTTATAGACCACGATAAATATTTATTTTTGCCCTTTGTGACAACGAATAAGAACTTTAGGAAGCATTGTAGCTACTAGTGTACTTTAAAAAAAAACATACAAATTATATCAATCGGAAACATCGTAAAACAGCTAGTGCTCCAAAAATTCTGTACCGCACTGTATCAAATCGCATTGAATAGACTATATCAATCGGATATCTCAAATTTCTGGCTAAATGGTTTACAAAACAAAATTGCGCTTCGATTAAAATGTTGGCCTTGACCGGTTTGTTTACGATTATTTTTAGCAAACGTCAAAATCATATGATAGCTGTGGTGTTTTCGTTGTTATTGAAGAGGGTTCACTAGTTTGTCGTATATAGTTTGGCTTTTGAACAGTTGCAAGTGTGTATAGAAGGAATCTTAGTGAATAATTAACTCATCTTTATACAGATCATGAAGGAGACCACCACCTACGTTAGCTGGCCCTGCCGGTTGAAGATTGGCGCAAAGACGAAGAAAGATCCGCACATACGGATCGTGGGCAAGATGGCGGACGTTCTGCGGGCGAAGGACAAAGTCATGTCACGGCTCGATTCGAGAGTGAGCTCTTGTTTTTTTTTGTTTTTTTATTAGCAAATTAGTTTTATGCCCCAATAACTCGTTTCTCGTTTCCGCTCCGGCTACTTCCAGGGCAGCCGCGTGATTATGAAGATGGACGTGTCGTACACGGACCACTCGTTCATTATTGGGCGCGGTGGGAACAACATCAAGAAGATCATGGAGGAAACGGCAACGCACATTCACTTCCCGGACTCGAACCGTTCGAATCCGACCGAGAAAAGCAACCAGGTGTCGATGTGCGGCAGCATCGAGGGTGTGGAGCGAGCCCGCTCGCTGGTGCGCAACTCCACGCCATTGTTGATCTCGTTCGAGCTGCCTATTTTGGCGCCGGGCAAAACGCCACCGGACAACGACACGCCGTACGTGAAGGAGGTGGAGGCGGAGTTTGGAGTGCAGGTGATTTTTTCCACCCGCCCGAAACTCCACTCGTCGCTGGTGCTGGTGAAGGGCTCGGAGAAAGAGGAGCGAATGGTGAAGGAGGCCACCAGGCGGTTGATGGATCTGATGTGCGAGAATATGGCGGTTAGTATGGATTTTAGGGGCTACTTCACTTGGTAGCTAGCGTTTCAAATCATTTTAAATTGTCCTCTCTTTTGTTGTGTTCCTTCAACTGTTGTGTGGTTCCAGAGTCAAATACCAGTGCAGATGCAGCTAGAAATCTCGACCCAACATCATCAGATCGTGCTCGGCCGCGCTTCGAGCAACTTGCGGGAAATTATGAACCGTACCGGTACACAGGTAAGCGGCACAATCGTGATGTGTGTCCACAGGAACGGAATGTAATGCCAGTTCGTTCGTTCGCAGATAATGTTCCCGGATGCGAACGATGTGAACATTAAGCCAATCAAGCGCTCCCAGGTGACCATAACTGGCTCCATCAATGGCGTGTATCTCGCGAGGCAGCAGTTAATCGTAAGTTCCGGGTGCAATTCCGCGGGCACTTGGGGACCGGGACCGATAGGCGCAATTGATGCCAATTTCCATCCAATCCACAGGGAAGCCTACCGATTGCGCTCATCTTCGACTACCCCGACAACACGGTCGATTCGGACGAAATCAGCAAGCTGATGCTGACGCACGACGTGTTCATTTCCGTGCGCCAAAAGTCCCGCCAGAGCACGCTCTGTATCGTGATCAAGGGTATCGAGAAGTTCATCGCCAACATCTACGAAGCGCGCCACCAGCTGCTCAAGGCAACGGGGCCGCGCGTTGTGGCCGAAATTCCACGCACCTACTTCGGCCCGAACGAGCACGCCCAGCAGACGTCGCAGAACATCTCGGCGCTGTTGGCCGGCCCGATCGCGACACCCTTTTCGCCGCTTTCACCCATCAATCCGTTGCCCTTCGTAGGTTGGCCTTCGCCAACTTCGGCCGCGGCTGCTGCTGCCGCTGCCGCAGCTGCTGCGGCCTCCCTACCGACGACGGAGTTCGCATACAATCATATGCGCGGTCAGTTCCAGAACATGCACGTGCACGGTCCGGGCAAGCTGACTCCGACGGCGGCGGCGGCCCATCATCAGCTGCTGCCACTGTCGCTTCCACCCGGACTGGATCGTACGTACGCGGGCAAACCGAGCCATCTGACCGGTTCCCATCTGTTGTCCGTCCCGGGAACCGGATCGTCCTTCCTACATCATCAACAGTCGCACCATCATATTTCGCATCATGCACCGCACCATCAACGCACCAGCCAGCAGCATCAGCATCATCTGCACGCGAACGGAAGTGGATCGAACTCGAGCACGCTCACCACGAGCCTCACGGTTAGCCAGAACAGCAGCCACAACGATATCCACTCGAGCGGTTATCAAAGTTTGAACTGTTCCAGCAACTCGTTGGACCAGCAGTTCCAGGCGAACTCATCCAGCGGTGGTGGTTCGGTGTCGGCCGGTTCATCGAATTCGCTGCTGAACAGCTCGCCCGACCACCAGAGTCCGAGCGTGTCCGGGACAGGCGGGCTGAACCGGTGCAGGCTGAGCGTCTGCACACCCGAAAGCCCGCATTATCAAGCGGATTTGGATCAGCGAACGCCACTAGCGTTCGATCAGAAGGTATCGTATCTAGCTATAGTTGCCCATTTTACAGTGTGTGTCGTTAAAATAGGTTAACGTTGCCAATCAGCTTGATAAACACTTCTTCTTGTCTACCACGGTCTACCACTGGAATAATTGAATCCGATTTGATTTTTGGCGTGCTATTTTTGTTTTGATTAATTCCAACCGATCTTCGACACGTTTCACAAAATTCATGAACTACGAACGACAAGAACAAATCTATTGGCTTGTATGAAGAAAAGCGCACTAACATCAATATTTGTGATCGTGCATAATTTGTTTTTTAAATTACTAATCAAGTAAAGTGTTTTATCTGAACACTCTTTAGAGGCCATGTTTATTGCTTTGGGTTCATTACTGTTGGACCTGTGACGTTGTATTGTTTCCTTGGAAACATGCTTTCAACAACTGTGGAAACAACTGAGTCATTTTCTGTTTTATGAAGTTCTCTATAAATTTACTTACTAATGATTCGTAATACACAACTATTGCAGAGCTCGCTGAACGATGCGTTCCTGTTCAATCTTGACCCGCGTGTCGTGGCCGGCTACAAGGCGATGCATATGTCGCCGCAGCAGGGCGAAGTTCGCACACCGACACTGTCCTGGCAGGGGCTGGGGCTAAGCCAGTCGTCTCCGGCTCCGCTCGAGGGCTGCGATCTAAGCTGGGCCAACACTAGCAGCTCCAGCAGCGGTGGCGGAGGAGGAGGCGGTGGCGGCGGTAGCGGCTGTGCCAACACCAGCACGAGCAGCTCCAGCAGTGGGGTGAACGATACGCGCCACAACATGACGACCACCATGATCGAGGTGACTCCGAGACATCAGCGCGAGCAGATGTCCCAGTACAATGACGTCACGACCATCCTGACCGGGCTGGGGCTGGAGCACTACATCAAGAACTTCATCAACGGCGAGATCGACATGACCGTGTTCCAGACGCTCACCGATCAGGACCTCCTGAATCTGGACATCAAACCGCTCGGTGCGCGTCGCCGCATCCTCATGGCCATCCACGACCTAAGCGCCAGTCGCCCCGGTGGCGGACTGTTCGGAACTTCGCTCTCCCCGTCCGCCCTGTCATCGTCGCTGTCACGCTTTTCCGGTTCCGCGGCACCCGGCGCCGAACGACGAAGCTCCAGCGGACAGTAGAAGGATGTGTGGTGTGGCAGGTGGGTGGTGAGTTGTGCTGGAACGCGTTTTCTCAACTCACGATGCAAATATGGGAATACAGACGTGAATACGAAGAACAAGACAGAGCAAAGCGCCGAATGAGAGAGAGAGAGAGAGAGAGAGAGAGAGAGAAAGAGCGCGCAAGAAAGATTAATTAAACGAACGATTTAATTAATGCTTTTCTTACAACGTTTTCCGCGTCGCTTGCTTCGGCCGTGCGGTGGAGCAGTAATTGAATATCGATTGTTCTTTGAGCTTCGGCACTCCGACCACCGGGTCGGAAGATTTGCTGCCCCTTGGCAGGAATGTACGCAAGAAGCGGACACTCACGTCCAGCTGTCCAGCTGTCACATCGCCCGGAATCCGGTGCAAATTGCACTCCGGGAGGAAGCAGCCACACTGTCGCAGAAGAAACAAACAAAAAAAAGAAAAGAAACGCAGTCAGCATAGAAAAGATAAAAGGCACCAAATCGGATGCGACTTTTGCCGGTGCCCTGTGTGCTTGGTGGGATAAAAGTTCCGAGAGCGGGGCACGAGACACGAACAGCTTGACATAAGACGCCAACCAAACGAGACCAAATGAGACAGTCACGCCGAGTACAAAGCGAGCACGGACATTCGAACTGACACCGGATTCAAGCTGGACCACAAAAGCCGTACAAAGACGATCAAACACATACACACACACACACACTCAAATGCTGCAGGCGCAGCAGAAGACCGAAGAACGTACAATAATTGCAATTAAATGCAACTGCATCCGCCTTCCTGTTAATCCTGTTTGCGGATCCTCCGTTGTGTGGATCAAGCTGCCCGGTGCAGCTTTGCGCTTGGTTTTCTCTCGGTACAGCTGATAGCAGCACGGACACCACGGTGGCCCCCAAGCCCGAGAGCGTGGCAGCAGCAGTGTGCGGAGTCACTCAAGCCTAAGTTGCTTTAATTCTGTTTTAATTTTCGAAAAAGCATGCCTTCAAACATAACCCCTCTTCTCTACGCAGCGGCGTTTTTGCTCTGCTGTCCACTGCAAGATCACAGCGCCCTCTAGCGGCAACACGCATGAAACGCCAATAACGACTAACCCGGTACACTCTCAAACCACCCCAAACCCCAATAGCAACCGGTCTAATTGCATGCCTTTTCATACGATTGCATTGATTTTAATTTTGAATAGATAGACGAAACCGCACACGTCGCCGGGGGAAACTGTTGCATGCGCGGGAGAAATCTCGTACATTCGCGAAAGATACCCTCCAAAAGCGTTACTTTCAAATAGCATGCGGCACAAAAATTGTATAATTTAATTTATGTCGCTTCTGAAGAGAGGTGTGATGAAGCGTGTTTTCCACCAAACACGATATTTCACTCATCAACAGTCACTTTCCTTTCGACTCACCTCTGCTCTCGGGTAGTACAAGCTAAACCTTCCCTGCTGATGAACGAACAATTTAGCGACGTTTGGCTTAGGTCTCGTTGAAAACTCGCTGTTTTATTTCCCCCGGACCGTGTGTTGGTTTCTGTTGCGCGTTGTGTTGATTGTTTACCTCTTTTCGCTATCGTTTTATCCAATTCAACTATATTTTTTCTATACTCCATCCTTTTTTGCTCCCTTTATACATTTATTTTGGTTACTAGTTACTGTTATTGTTCGGTTTGCATGCAGCTTTTGTTCCATCCGTTGGCAATATTTCCCATTCCAAATGGAAGCGAAATGTGTGTTTCCTGCAGTAGCATCAACAGTTCTCCTCCTCCCCCTTGATTAGCTAGAATACTGAAATTGTAAAAGCAATTGTTATGAAGTTATATAAAAATGAAAAAAAAATTTTTTGCATGTTTATCAGCTCAGATTTCTGCTTTTTGTACCTAGAAATTAATACCATCCGAATGCCTATTAATTGTATTTTAATTATTCTTTGTTTATTTTTTAATAACCAGTGACCACACTGCTCTCTCTCTCTCTCTCTCTCTCTCTCTCTCTCTCTTCCAGTGAAGCAGGCATTTGATGGAATTTTCATAAATCTTGAAAGTATCTTCACCCACAGCTCCTTCCCGCACCCCCTCCACTAAGCGTTTCCGACAGAGATGATGGAACTATTTAATTACTTTCCACGCGGCAGCTGCTGGTTGTTCGCGTTTTATCCATTACACTCACGGTCGTCGCTCTCCGAGCATCGCATTTACGTTGCCAAATCCGTCCACTTCTTCCATTCCGTGCAAAATTCCAGCCTTGCTGTGCCGTGCGAAAAAGCTTTCTTTGTTGCCTGTTGTGTGTTTTGTGTTTGTGCGCGCGTCCTGGATCACAACCCTGGAAAGCTGTACCATTAGACACCGGGAGCCGCTCGGCGTTGTCAACGGATTAATAAACTCTATCATTTCATTTTAAGTCGCACGGAAACCATCCGCGGTAAATGAGAATTATTTTCTCGAACAACACCGGAACGCAATCAGCAAAACGGGAAGCTAATTGAACGCGAAACAAGGAATGGAGCAGGGATGTTAGAATGCGAACCGAACGCCACTCGTAGACGGGGGCGGGGTTCGGAGCAGGGGCGAAGGGTGCCGCGAAACAGTAAACCATCGGTGAAATGATATAATTAGTGTCCGCACGGCAGCGGGATGGAAAGGGATATAGTTGGTAATTAAAGGCTAACGTGCGCTAGAAGGTGTTTCAATTTGTTGGAATTATGTGGAGCTCTTTCCATTGCCGCGGTGGTAAGTTTCCGTAGATTGATAAAGGAAGTGTATTTGTTTTTAGTACGCTTTGCGATACGGTACGAAGAACAGGTTGATCTAAACTTACGCCGCAGTATGTGCTTTGATGTCTGTAGACGTGCCGAATCTACATATTCATTTTTAATCCAATTTTACTATTACGGTACCGCGATCCGAAGGCAATCATCTACATCTCGAAACTCGAGAAATACACTGTTATGTACCTTTTTCAACCGCATTCGGGAACAATTACACGTGTCTGATTGGTAGGTCGCAAAGCGTAGCAATTATTCCTTCACACTTGAAGATATTTTAACGTTAAATTCGATTTAAAGATACAGATAGACAGAACTGGTCCTCTTTTTACCATTCCTTTTTCTAACTAAATTTTAAGATTCATACACATTTGAAGATTTTTAAGGTACGACTAAAGCTTGTTGAAGTTTGATAATCGTCAAAGATTCATTCATAATAAAATATTATTTGTTGTAAACATTCCTACATATACGAACATGAATTTGGAAAATGGATAGAACAGAATACTCTTTTTCAATTCTAATCCTGTTAGGATTTATAAATTTCAGCAATTCCTAGAATCGGAGAAATATTTTTCAGTATGAAACAAACAAAAATAAAAAAAAAACATTGCTGCCTAATAGACGAGTTCGAATGCGTGTTATTTTAAATGATTGGTATTAAAAAGAACTGCTTTAATCCTTCCCTGTGCTTCAGCAATAAAACTATATAGGGGTGAAATACCACAAAGCAACTGTTAAAAGCTAATAACACTCTTCGCCGCTGATTGTGCTAAAATCAAAACGTGAATTCGTAAAGCTCGCAAATGGTTCAATTTGCCGTCGCCAACGCTGCGATCCGCACGGAGCCCATATTCACAAGCCTTTCATAACTATTAGAAGAGTTAGATTGGATGCTTGGGTCGTTGCCGAGTTTCCGCGCATCCGAACATGGCGACATCACGCAACCAATATCTTCGCCGAGGCGCACACAGGTCATTGAAAAGCCATCATCGGGCATGCCAGGAGTAGTTGTTTTTTTAAACCCACCCGAAAAGCCGGCACCGATGGAGTAGCCATTTGTCCATTACTTTTTCGAGTGGACAAATATTTCGACGGCGACATCGATATTGATGAGGATGAGGATGATGATGATGACGATAGAAAAAGCTACCCAAAACAGCATCCAACAACAGCAACAACAAAAAC
>JXXA01015355.1:0-20083 GCA_000956255.1 Anopheles punctulatus
CACCAAACACCAGAGTTGAACCACCAATAGAAGCACCTTACCCAAGGGTACGGTTTGCAGACTCCTAACTTAAGCATCGGGTTATCCTCCCGGTCTCTCGCGCCATTTCGGCCACCCTTCGCTTGACCACCCAGCTACATCAGATAACGAAGCCATTCGGCAAGCATATCACGAACCGTCAAAAATAACCAACGCCACTAAAGTTGATACAATTTTAATTCGATTTCTTCCGACCCCATCCGAACGGGAACGGGACCTGCGTTCGGTGGCCGGTCGTCTCACAGCCGCACTACCGAGCTCACACCCGCAAAACCACGGTTTAAGCACGGTGTTACGTTAGGATCAACACGGTGGCTCGGCCGCGTACTGTCGGACATCGTACGTGGGTGCAGCAGCAGCAGCAGTGGGTGTGTTTCACCTCCACCAGGTTCGTCCGATGGATCAAAGCAGCTTCCTCCCTCCTGGATTTGTACACGGGAGGCGGAATAAACAGAACGATTTTCTAGTCTTTACACAAGCTCTCCACAAACACACATACACACGTGCACACGGATCGGCTACGCTGCTGCCCTAGAAACGGCTGTTTGGCCTTTCTTCTCGATCAAAACCGATTCCCCACGGACATGACACGGCGACCGAGTGGAACGTCAGTAGCTTACCCTGGAAGGAACACTGTAAAGAGCAGAGGATGAAAAATAAAACCCTTACGAAGCAGCTATTCCTAAACTCTCCCGGCCACATGCAACGCATGTGTGCGGGGAGAGGGAAAAAAATCATGATTCTCGGTGGGATGTACCGAGCACGTCGGCCGCCCAGTGGACGTGGGTGTGGACGTGGGGTGTGAAGGATTTTTCCTATCGACCCATTCGACCCGCCACAGAATATGCGGCCCTGTTACCACCAGAGACTGCACAAAACCTGATTAGTTTAATTAATTCGTAATCGTATTAATGAACCAAAAGATTGGTGAATCTCGAATTTGACCATTTCAAAGTGTTCGGTTTGCTGATGGGATTGTGGTTTGGCGTGTTGGAGCGTTTGGAGCAAGCGTCAAATCAAATTCCATAACCCAACCGAAGAGTTAGGTAATATTTTCTCTCGATACTAATTATTGCGGCTGCAAACCAGTGCAAAACGCAAAGGTGCCACGTTTACATAGTGACGGTTTCACTTTTCGCAATTGGCTGTAAGTTGATCACATGAGAGGAAAAAACAAATGTAATTGATGCGTTCAACTAACCGTAATGCGTTTCAATTAAGTATCGCATTTCAAATAAGTGATGGAAACAAACAACTCCAAACTGTATCGTTGGTCGACTTGCAGTTTTATGATTGTGTTCTATAGCTAAAAGCGTAATAAAATATACAGTTCTCATACTGATCGGATTGATGCTTTGGCTTTTTGTGCCTAAAGTAATAACTTTCTCACACAAAAATTATCTAGCACTCAAGTTAATATCTAGACAAGTAACAAAGTAGATAGGCCTCATGTAAGACCGAATTGATAGAATGAAACTGGTGTCAGTAAATTAAAATAAGATCATAATAAAAGTCAAAGTCAATAGAATTCCAACCCAGAGCAAAAATCAAAACGGAAAAATTATTAAAAATATAATATTATTATTATTAAACTCCATTACTACCCGATGGCGTTGTCAATATTGCTTTAACAAAGCGAACGGTTGTTGGAAGTTTAAGTTCAATTATAAAATATTAATTTAATTCATATATTAATATTTATAAAATCCAATTGAAGAAATCAAGCAATATGTTAATACAAACAATCAGCTGTATTCACTTTCACATCTTAAATTTAAAAATGATGCTTCATAAAAGACAATATATAAAACATCATGAAGATCAGCTGTTTGGTTTATTTTCGTGGTTTTTATTTTCCTAAACTATTGTTAAATTATTTTTTTCCACATTTAACACTACTTATCAGCAGTTTGTTTTTCACGTTCAATTGACCAATACTCTATCTGATTACGTTTACTTTGCAACAGAGTTTATTGCTAATAGCAGTGAGTGCAGATTTTAATTTAATTTTTTCATGGTTTTAGTAAGTTCTTATGAAATAATCAAATCTTTCTGGGGTAGGGGGGAGTATTTTTCAGCTTTCTGGGAGATGGGGGAAATATTTTTCACAATATTGGTGCATATTAAGGGAAGCTGGTAATGCGACGTGGTCATGCAATTACAAACACCTCTTTGCTTTTGTTAGAGCATAGTTTTTGTTTTAAAGTTACACCAGCAACGATTTGTTATCGACGTCAGTTGAAGAACATTTCAAGCGAAACGTAGATTTTTTTCAAATTTTCCATTCGAAATTGCACCGTAAATCTTATTCACACCTTCACGCCACTTTCACACCTCCACACCATTCATTGCCGCAAATAGGCAAATAAAGTAACGGTGATTATCGATGCTAACAGTGTCTACTACCGCATTCCATAGGGCAAAATTATTCAAACGAATCACGTGCATGGATCAAACGCCACCAAATTAGTGTAAAAGAAGGTCTGCCATCACTCGCCGTGCTAGTTCAAGCCAGATTTGGCAACGGATCGATTTAAAACGGGTTACACGCGCTGTTCGCGTTACCAAAATCCCGATTCACGCTATGCATAACGCTTCCCGACGCAGGTGGGTTACCACTGTTGCGGTAACGCGCGAGCAGCAGTGGAAGTGGAAGTGTACGTGAAAAACTGTATCGATTACTTTAATTCAATATTCCTCGCCTGCGGCGTCCTTATTGTTCGCACTCATTAAACACTTGGCATCATTGATTAAAATCAATCCCTTGCCCGAGCCTGCCCTACCCACCTCCTCTGCCGCGGTGCGATGCGCTGCGGTGTACTAACGGAAGCATAAAATGGGCCGGTGGTTTTGGGATTTCGTGGCAACCGAATTTCATTCAACGCAGCGAAACAAACCGGACGAGCCGATTCGAGGGTTTCGAGTGAGTTGTTTCATTACGTTCGTTCGCTTTGGTCGCCCCTTTGCCTTGTTCGCGTCCGCAGTTCAAGATCAACGCGGCCACGACCGTTTCTCTTTCATCGAGCGAACACATCCAATGCGGCTACAGCAATCCGGACCGGATCGGCGGAAGCGAGGGCGAAACAGAAGGGGGGAAAAGAATAAAAACTTGCCGTTTCTAGTGCAATAAGCGAAGTATCATCGAGAACGATTTTGTACGTGACGCCCGCACCGTCACAGGGGGCAGTAAAACTCTTTGCATAATAAGTTACGGTCATCTTGTCTATTGCCTCTTGATAATTATCAGATTACGACGCGCCGAACCGGGAGATCCACGAGATTTTGCATGTAATGAGTGGAGTGACTTTTCCACTCTGTGCACTCTAGATAATGTTGTCTCGAAAGTTCAAGACAGATAAACCATGGCTTACGTGTCTTTAACAAATACGTTCGATACGTACACACCAACGAACTGAGATGCACCGTGTATTGAAGAGAAGAAAAAAAAAATGCTACTCAAGGAAACCCCAATCGATAGTAGCAAATCACCCAGGGAGCGGATTCGAATCTCCGCTGTGATTTGCTAGGCGCGCGGCCGTGCAGTGAATATAGCCAAATTTTCAACACCCTTTGCGTTATTTATGAACGCATAAACGCCTAGCATTGGGCAGCCTGCCCAGGAAATAAGAACTGAAGGGGTTTTTTTCGGTTCACTGCGTTATTCGTTCGACTTTTTCCTGATGTCCCGGGGACAATTTCTCCATCCAATCTGCACAGGGTTTGCGGCGGATTGAAAGAAATCAGCTCGGTCCGCTGCTACGTCCCACTTTGTTCCACATATATGCAGCTAAGATAAAAAAAAAACACACACACACAGCAAGCATGCATGCAAGTGAAGAGGCCTTTCGAGCGGCCGCAAGATAAGGGTGTATACCGCAGACATGGTGGCGTCTCGCTGGAACATCCCCTCACAACCGTCCATGCGCGGGGGTTCCCTTTGCATGAGTTGTGACTACCAGGGCGCTGGCCTTGCGACCGGCTCCCTGACGTTGTCTTTGGCCACGGTCGAATAAAGTGCGCCATGTGCGGCGTGCTGTGTCAAGTGCGTTGTTTTGAATTTATATCCGCAATCGGGAGCCATGAGCAAACGTCATAACGCGCATACTGCTCCCAGCAGTGAATTGAAGGGGCAAAAAATAAGAGATTTTTACACTTAAAACATTGTAAACAAAGTCGTATTACTTTAATTTTACCTCACCCAATCAAACGCACTCTTGCCACCAACTTATCCTCGAAAAGCAGAGACCATGCATCATTTTACGCTCTTCTGGCCTTCGCTGTCGTATTGCATTTCACATAATTAATTATTGCAAGGATCGGTTTCACTCTTCAAACCGAACAGTTCGAAGTCAGTGCACAAAAATGCAGCTTTATATGCAGCGTACCTCGACAAACCGTACGCACGATTTATGCCATCAATCACCGAGTAAGGTAACGTATTGCGATTGCGACACTTCTTCATTTCGCTGTTGATGACGTTTTGTTTTTTTTTTGTTTTTGTGTTTTTCAACCCCATTCCGCATTTCCGGGTTCACGAGCCATCGGGGCAGCAGCCCGGCAAATGCATTCATTGTTTTCCTCCTATTTGCTTTCAATTGCAGTGCAACAAACATTAAACTCGATTATTTAAGTAATCGATTCCGCGTAACGATCCGATACACCTACGGCAGGCAGGCAGTGGACGAATTCTTGCTTGGGTATGCGAATATCGATGCTCCATTTTGGGCAGTGTAACCAGGTCCTAGGACAGGTCAACGCGGCAGGCGAGAAGAAGACCGGTGCGGACGGGGTTGAATCGGCGCACCGATAAGGATGGCAGCAGCTTCCCGGCCTCACAAAACGGTAACATGCACCCGAGTACGAAATTTCCCCCAAAAAGGAGTCGCCATTTTCGTTCACCCGTTTGGCCCAGCATTTCACACTGCAGTGGCGATTGTGCCACTACCGGTATATGATGGTTGCCGCTGTCGGTGGATTGCGCCACGTGTCAACCGCATGACGAAAGTGGATGCACAGTAAGAGAAGCTTAAATTGTTCTTGTACATGCATTAAAACTAGCATGAACACATGCACGAACCCACTCACGCATGCATGCATGCACGAGCATACACATCGTCACACGGCAAATATTTGCCAAACGCGGGCAGACCGGGTGGAATATTTTATTCCATTTAAATTCAATTAAACAATAATAAAATTATTCACAGAAATAAATTTAAAACAAATAACAACCCGAATGTTTGGTTTGCCCGTTCGGCCGGCGCAAGGGACGTCGGGCCGCGGCTCGCTGCAACGTCTGATGTTCGATACACGGTCGACATCTGCGTTGGCCAATTGCATATGGGTAGCCATTGGGTATGCATAACGCACGGGTATGTGTTTGTCTCCGTTCCGGAGCGATTCCGCCCATTCGCACAGGCTGTACAAAAACTGCAGTACATGAGAAATCGAGAAAGGAAGTGCGCCACTAGAAATGGCTCGGTTGCAAAAACACATACTCCTTCTGCCACGAACCGGTACCCTTTTTAAACAATTAAGGAGGACATCGTGTATTTTCTAAGTGCCCATCATATTAGAAGCACAGGTCCCACTTGAGCCCCATTTCCTTCAGGTCTTCGATGAATCGAGTTTAAGATTTCAAACTAAAAATACATTTCGATATCAACTGTTTTGAAATATTCAGTGTCGCTCCTCAGCGGTTCAATGCTTTTTGTGAAACCTGAAACATCTATTGAGTTGAGAAACAAATCAAATTTTCGAATGCACCTGTTTTTCAATAACACTGCGTACAAGAAAGCCACAGAATGATACTGACAAAATCTCATGTACAATGTTAGCTATTTTATTCTTTTTACTTTCCATTTTCCAAAACTAAATTTGGCATATCAATAGATTACTAATTCTCGAGATAAAAAATATGAAAGATGAAGGTTTTCGTTAAATTTTTCCTTGCGACGATCAACGATGGATAATGCCAATTAATTAAATGAAAAATAAAAATTCAAACATCGTGTCAGGTTTCTGACTTTTGGTTGCCTGCAAGCACTTTTGTTTTGTTAGCAATTAAGACAGTTCTATTGTATTCTATATTAGTATCACTCTAGCGGTTGGGTAAGACGGACACGTTTGCGATGTTCGTGGCATCGCTTTTCGGTATGAAATTTGTATTAGCCCCATCCAGTTTAATAGATCTTTTTCTGCTTTCCTCAGGACACACGCATCAAATATGTATTGCACCGTGCCATCGCTTACAAGCGCCACAGGCGAAGATTTGAAAGTGCTTCGGTGTTTATACAATTTGGTTGCATTTTTAATTCATACCAAATCAATTCCCCAACCTCTCCAGCACACTGGCGAATACTGGTGCGACGCCCGAACTAGCTTTTGTCATGCGATATCGTCCCATTTGCGTACGTGGTTTGTGTTGCATACTGAAGTTCATAAACAAAGGATTAGATTGAAACCGGAAACGGCTCAGATACGCTGAGAAAACATGTTGAATTGGGCCGTGGGCCTTGATCGTTTTGGTGTTGAAAGTATGATCAAATATTCAGCTGCTGTTACTGTTTTAATTAAATAAATGTATGCATCATGATATAACGCACGCATTTCTTTTAAAATTCCGCCGAAAATTTATCTCCTGCTAGTAGATATTCTTTTTGCTGAGCATTCATTAAACAATAAAAAAAACTCATAAGTACTCATTTGATGCAAACATCATCCTACACAAACCATATGAATTTGTGTCGGTGCACGATTACCATCAAAATGGGAATCTGCAAACCAAAGTGGAAAGTAGTCGACATGAAATGAACTTAATCTACGCATCATTCCAACGTTCCACTGACACGAAGTTGAGATCATTAATTCGACAGCAACCCAGCCGTTAATTCTTGCCAACTTGGACAACATTTGTATGACACGAATACGACGCTGCTGTGAGGATTTTGTATTCATTATTCTATTTGATGTTCATAAGCAGTTCGTAAAAGATTGTTCTCCCACGTTCAACTTCTGTCCGGTATGCAGCATCGTCATTAGCTTGATTATCTCTATCGAAAAGTTTGAAAGTCGTGTCAAAAGAAAAAGGCTGATGCTTTCATTGTAATGCCCTTAATGTGCGCTCTAACAAACCGAAACCGATGTGTTGAGAGGCGTTCAAGAAAAGAGCAAATTATCGTGGCCTACACTGGGCCAAATCACTGCTTCCACTTCCATCACCCTCGAGAAGCAGTACATCAAACACAAATAATGTACACCCATTAATTCTGCCCTGATACTCACGGCTTAATTGAACTGTGCGAATCGTGTCAGAGTTCATCAATCGCTCATAATTTCCAAATGCTCGCCGATTGATTGTTTCAATATCGATACCCCGATTCCCCGTTGCCGTGGGGGGGGGGCACAAGCAGTTCAATGAAGCTGTCAAATGAACGGAATTCATCCACAGCCCGTGATGACTTCATGTGGTTGATGTCTTGGGCATGCGCACCGCCAGGTCCTTTACTTCTCCAGGCATAGTTGACCGATGGTAAACCGAAGCGAAGCCGACCCGATCTAGGCAGAGTGTAATTGAATCGGCTCCCGAAACATCCCTTTACCGTCCCTGTGCACACAAAAAGGATATACCTTCGATAGGCTACCGTTAGTACCACCACGGCAAGCAACAATACCGGTGTGTTTGTCATGCTTCTGTTATTTGCCCACGAAACTCGGCGCAACCAGTTGTAGTGATTTGTTTGCGTTATGTTTTACTTTTTGCCTAGCTCAAATACAAGTGTTCTTATTCGTCATTTTGCAGAGCGTCAGTGATCCTGGGTGCCGAAAGCAGGTTATGATCTTTAACACTACGTCCAGCCAGGTAAGCTGCCCTTCATTTGTAATCACTAAATGCGATTGGCGCGACGGTAAGCAGTTAATAAGCCTGGAAGAAATAACGCCTCTAGCGGCGCTCTTAAAATGATTGATACAGCTACCGGATGAATGCTCACCGTGCGGTAAGGGTATGCCACCACATTCCCGGTCCAACGCAAATTATCCCAATTACATGCTCAGCTTGTACGGCGGTGGCACCCTGGGAGCACATTGTGAACATTCGCAGCAGTGCTGTAAGTGTCCCGTGCTTAATATGCATGACTACGCGGACCGCTGCTGATCTCCCAGACTCAAGATGATAATGAAATACAATTAGCCACGGTGGCTGTGATTAATACAAGATTGATGGAGCGGGTCCTAATCGTGCTGCTCCTTTTCTGAACATCTTCGTCAACAAGTCATGCTCTTGTGAAGCATTTCACCGCTCGCGATACTATGGGACGTGAGCAAACAATTTTGAGCGCTACCCAAAATTGTGCGCCAGGGACTGCGTCAATCGCTAGCGTTGCACTGCAGAGAAGCTAGGTGGACTTGTAAATGCAAAAGTGATGATGTTAATTTAATTATTCGTATAGACATTTATTGTCCACACACAAACATCATATCGCACTTTGTCCTGTTTGATGTACGATGCGATACGGCCCACTTAGGGTCCATACGGACATTATTAAGTGCGTGAGTGACTTTTACGAAAATTATTCGTTTGTTTTATAATGAACAGGAATAATTATATTACCCATTTCAAACTTCACTCTAAATGCTACATTGAGTAGAGTTTTAAATTTTTTGTAACAAATCAAAATTGATTTAGTTTCTTAAAATTATGTTGGAATTTTATCATTTTCTAAAGCATCTTGTAAGAAAGTAGTGCCGGGAAGAGAAAATGAACCATACTATATGATCCACTTGGGACGAAATGATTGCAAAACATAGAACGCTTCTGAAGAAAAGAATGTATTAACATACAAACTGTAACAAGCGTTTTAATAAAATATCTTAACAAAAAAAAATAAAAGAGCGGCTTGTCAGTTAATTTATTTGCGGAAATATATGCATATTTTAACAATAAAATAAAAACTGTTGGCTCGATTGCCGAAAATCGATGGCCAAAATATTGATGAAACTCAAGACATTAAGAATAAGTCCCTTAAGCTGGCTGGATTCTGTGATATTTAAATACAAAATGACGATTGCCAATTAACTTAAACAAAGGGTGACAACAGAAACCATAGTATGAAATGTTAGTACAAATGTTATCAACCTATCATCTGACCGATCGGGTAACTTGTATTTTATTATACTTGTTATTAAATGATTTAAAAAAAAATTAATGACAAAACATAGCTAAAACGCAAAAGTGTTTAACACAAAAACCACAAACTTGGTATGAATTAAAAATAATTAATGCCTACAACTTTCAAATGCATGGATTGAGTCGAATATGGTGCCAACATGGTTGGTTAACTTTATTTACGCTCCGTTCTCCTGAAACTCAGCCCGCTGTAGCTATTTACATGCACCCTCGGTCGAAATGCGCCTGCACTACGAGAAAGGAGTGAAAATTTCATAGGTTCAGCGCGGTGCACTACCATGTGGATGCTCATTAAATTCATTCACCCAGCTGAATATTTACAATAGCCACCACAGCTAGAACCCCGTCAGGTGAACTTGCTTTCGTGTTTGCAAATTCTAGGAGGCTCGTTAGAGTGTTTTCTTTTTTTTATTCATAAGCCACCATTCCACCTGCCAATATTGCTAGCTCTCTAATACCGCTCACTCACTTTAACGAGATTTTCATAGAAATCTGATTATCTTGTCAAATTCACAAAAATGGTTCAAATTAGTTTGTTTAGAGACCTTATCGGGCATCAGTCTGACACGGTCTTCCTTACTGCTCACTGCTTATCGAACACCAAATAGCCTACCATCACACCATCGACGTCGATCGACAGTTGATTTCTATTTCAGACAAATGGGAATTGAAACTGACATCACGAATAGTAAAATATGATTTCCATAACCATCGATACAAAACCACCCGGCACAAGTGAGAAAGGGATAGACCACAGCGGCGTAACAAACAATCACACATACATTCAATGTTTCATTTCATCGAAAGAATGAGAAATCATTTGCTTTCGTGAAAGGCACGTAAAAATCGACCCATAAAATAGGTACCTTTAACCGCACACTGCTTTCATGAGCCATCGTCATTTGCATCACCTCCGGCCGGGTATGGAGCTCAAATACTGTTTCCCCCTTCAGCGCTTCCAAGCAATGTGTTTTTGGATTGTTAAGGCCCATTTTTTATAGTTTACCGGGTGAGCTTTTGCACAAAGTACTGGCTTCCGGAAAGTGACTCCATTTGTTGTCGTTGGCCATCAGCCACCAAAATAAGAGAAAGCAAAATCCTTTCCCGAAGTGGATTTATCGATTGAATTTTTGACTTCCGCGGTTGCTGCTGATTCGTTTCACCTGGTCGTGTAGTCTGATACTATTTTTGTTTTTTGTTTTTTGTTTTTGTCGCTACTGAACTCTGAGCGTACATTGCTCTTTGGAAGGTTTCATCCGTGTGCCTATGGGGGAATTTTCGGTAAAACGCAACACGCAACTACGATCGTGCAAGTGAGGTTGGTCGGTCGCGTCGGGAACCAACGGTTTCCATTTCGTTGGGAGTCAATGTTCGAATATTTTTCTACGATGAACATACACCCACAAACTATTCCATTTTCGGTAGCAGAAGTTTGTGATGTGAGGCATGTTGGAGTATAATTCTTTTTATAATAAAAAAAAAACTGCATCTCACGTAACGCTACAAAGAGTTTCGTTCTTTTGTAAAACAAAATATGTGGTAAGAACAACCTCCATAAACATTCAATATTATTATCAGCAAAATGAACGGCATGTACGGTTTTTAAGTCAAATCATTATCCGTAACAATAATCATGTTGCCGCTTAGTAACCATTTTTTCTTCTTACATCTTCTACTATCTTCTTAAAAGTCCTTTTCTGGTGCAAAATAAGGTTATACTAGTGAAAAAAAAGATACCACAACAAATCAATGCTACATTTGTAACTATTCAAACCATTTTAACAAAAATATGCTCATCAAATCGACACTTAAATTTCTATCAGAGCTGCTCATCGCGAATTATTTATGTTCTACGAGCGAGCTAACAGATTGTGTGGTAAAACAAATCGTTATGAATTTAGTTATAAGTTGATAGTTTAAAATTGAACTGCACCATTTTCTAAACAAAACTACATCAACAGTCATTCTTTAATTGTCCATTTATCAAGCGACATTTGACAATCAAGCGTTGTATTAGAGCATTTGCAGCATAAATGATTTTCCGAAAGACTTAATAAATAACTGACAATTCATGACCGTTACTGCCACTGTTCATGACCGTTACTGTGTTTCGCTTACTGTTTTCAAACACTCATAGATCGTGTGGACAGAAATATAAAGCGACCATGCACATTGGATAAATCAAATAACGAAAAGCAAAGGAACGCCAAATTCTTCCCTACAAGTGTCCAATGCCTGTTCCGGCGTCCGTCGACGGAAACCAAACTGGCGAAACTGGCCAATTCCCTGCAGATTTCAAACACTACCCAGTTCCGGCACTGCCAATGAATTTGATCCCGTCTACATTATGCAAAAGCGATACTGTACCGTACAGCAGCAGGTAACGGTGACCGTTCAGCACACTTTCCCCGTACGACATAGCGGCATACAAACCAAACCCTAGCCAAATAGGATAATCGAAGCAGCCTGCGATGCACTATCAACAAACTAAAAAAGAGAATCTGTCACTGTACCTTGTGACACATACCGCGTTCAGCCAGGTTCACACACGGTTCAGTTTCAGCACACCCTGAAGACTAGTTTTCGATGACAATACTTCTATAAAGCGATTCGTACGATTGGGCCATGAGTTCCTTTTTTGCCCTACCAAGGTGACAATATGGAGAAAATCCCAGGAGAATCTCCTTCCAATGTATTGCCCGGGAAAAGGTAAGTGACAACGTTTGCTGTGCGGCTGGGGTCAATTCCGGATTGTGGGACTTCGTTTTATATGTTTAAAGATGTAGCAAGTCTACTTTCAAAGCAGGAAAATTTCACCTTAAATAATAAAAATATTAAATAATAAACGTTGATGCTAACACACACTCGTTGGACGTGTCAATTCGCGCTCGAAACGAAACGACTTTTATGCACCATGTTTCTTCGAATCTAACCTTCACAGAAAGTGAAAGGTGCAATCTAACCCATCGTGGTAATGAGTGCAACTTTCCACAAAATCCTATTATAATAACATTACACGAATTTCTACCTATTGCGGTATGCAAAGTTCTAACTGGGAAAACTGGGTCTTCCGACCGGATTTGGGGCAAAGAATTATCTCCCTCTACGAAACGGGAGAACTTTAAACACGGGAATGTTCCACGAAATCTTCCGGCATATCAATAAGGAGCTCCACCAAAAGATTATCATAGGGTGTGCTTTGGCTCTCGATTCACGGAGCGCCCCGCAACGCTCTTATCGGCGCACAAGGGCAGGGGAAAAAGGTGTGGGAAGATGAATAAGTTTGATAATCTTCCATTATCCGGTTTTATGGGTGCAGTAATTTGCCATGTGGAATAAAAATTAGCTAAATATAAATGCCTATAAATCTAATGTATTATTCATTATCGCCCCGGTTTGGTGAAAGGGAAAAAAGGAACTATCTTAATTTCAGTGCACTTTTCTTTCGTGCTAATCCGAACGATATATTCAATTTTTCATGATTCTTTCGCCTTTTTTTTCAAGAGCCACACATTTTCATAAAATGTTTTAAATCTGCCAAATCTGTAAAGTACTGTAATTTATCGCATTAATGCAGTTTACTTTTTTAAAATCGATTTTATGAGAAAATTTGAGTAAAATGTAATACAATCAACTTCTCAATACTGTAAATTTTTTTATTTTTTACGAACCAGTTTGACAATCTCCTGAAAAGTTCGAAATTTTCCCTTATGGCCTTGTTTCTTGATCCATTGTTGTTTACTCCATCCTTAACCAAATCATAAATCTTCAAATGTTCGCTTCTGTTGAAGCAATAACCGAATGAATCATTCATATTTTTTAATTTGCTTTGCTCACTTCCGCTCAGCAGAGCGTTTGTCTAACACGGCGAACATTATTCTTAAGCTATCGACGGCTGGTTCGATGACAAAAGCGTCTCTTCAAAGCAGAATACTTCAGCTACACGTCGTGTCAAACTAACCCGCTCATTTCACACGCCTCTGTGATCTAGTCTCGAACCCTCGATGAATCCCACAGCTTGCTAAGCTACCGATTGTTGTCTGTGTTGGCTTTTCTTCCTGTCGCGATGCTTCATCGCCGCCACCCCACCCGGCACCATGTCACAGGCGAAACCCTTTTGTGAGTAAATTATGCATGCTTTCGCCGATGTGCCCGATCCAGTGGGCCGTCACCTTTCGCTGTGGCACTTGCTTGGCGAACGGCGCCTCACCGGGGCCGGGAGGTTACAGTACGCGTAGGCGGTACCGGAACACATCACACTATTCACGTCACTCGATAAGCGCCCATCTTCATCTATATGCAAATAACTGTGCTCAAAACGTGGTCTTATGTTAAATTCACCTATCTAATCAACTGTTCTTCGGTGCGCAAGTGTAGCTGCAGAACTGCTGCTTTATGTTACGACCACTGTTCTTTGCGCTGTGTGTTCCGTTGTTTTTGTTAATGATGTTGTTCCCGTTGTCGCACGTTGTTTAAGCCCTCCGTTTGAAGCACCCGTTGGCAGCACCCTCGAATAGATGTTTCAAATTCAATTGACCGAAGACTACAATCCCATACTCAATTCTTGCAGCAGAACCAAAATCTTTCCTGGTGTAAAACAGTTAATTAAAATGTCACACCATACAGTTCATTGAACGGCAGAATCCTGTCTCTTCTTTGCGATTGGCTTGTGTTGGCATGGACCCAAACTGATATTTATTAACTCGCATTCCAATTTTCAACGTGAAATTTTAAATTACTCTTTCTAAATGGTACAGAACAACCCCAGGAGTAGAAAATACTTAATAGAGGATCCTTAATTTTACACCACGCAGATTTCATTGTGGACATTCAACTTCAACAATAACAAAACTGAAACCGCGTCCAATCGGCACAAAACCTTCGATAGCATTGTCACACTGATTCGACGAGATTTTCACTAAATCCATCATTGACAGCACTGTGATGCTACCGCCAGGGTTGGCGCAATATGGGACTGGCCTTTCCATCACCATCCATCAGTCGAATGGTGATGGGTGCAATCACGACCGAATATCAATAAAACCGATCAACTCCATCATCATTTCACCAGGTGGCTGGCTGGTAGGCACTATGACTGCCTTTGACTCGCTACCGTTGTTCCTACGCTGGCACACTTTATCTTCCGCACTCCGGGCACCGGCGTACGAGCTTGATTTTAAGTTCCAACTTCCGCATGGCAACGATGTTCAAAAATCAACTCCATTCTGCCGAGCATTTGTGGCCTCCGGCAAATCCCACTCCATCCCGCTCACTCCCGCCACCCATTCCAACGTCGCCTGTGTGCATCCGGTGCAGTATCGAGCTCCAACTGCAACTGTGAATACTTGCCCGTTGCACCTGTTCGTACGTCTACACTCGATTGATTGAAATAATGACTTTCGTTTTAATGGAAAACCTATGGCTTGAACCGTTCGCTTTCGAAAGCGAACCTACGAATGAAGGAACGATTTGCAGAACGCTTGCACCACGGCAAACCCGATACTGGACAGACCACCCGAGTCTGTCTAGTACCCGCTGCTAAACGGTACACAACACAATACCGCCTGCTACGTTGTCTTTATCTTCATCTGCTTAGTTCGGGACCTACGGCGCTAGTCCGGGCTCAGTTCCACTTTACCACTCTTCAAAACGTGCCGGAAGTAGTGCCGCATTTTTCTTATGCACCTCAGATCTTCCATTCTTTCTTAGCGCACCCGATGCCTTGTTCTTCATTTGCTGCAGTCACTGATGATGATTGATCAATTTCAAGATATTGAATTATGTGATCAATATCCGAGCCGGATACCGTAGTTATCATACACAATGCAAACAATAAATCATCATACGGGTAAGATAATGACCCAAGCACAACTTACTGGTAATTAGAATACACAAAACAAGTTTTAGATACATCGGGAGACTCAAACAAAGTTTTAAGAACAAATTTCATGTATAGACACTGCAGACGTTTGAACTATAAAACTATACAACTGTTCTAATTGGTAAAGTTTCGATTGTGATTGTGATTGCGACAACAGAGCGAACACAGAGTAGAATTTACTGAAGAATATTCATATGACTAAACGGTTGGGAATGTATGTAAACAACTGAAGCAAGTATATTAAATATTGGAACTGAAACTTATTCACCTAGTTTAAACATATCCTGCTCATTATTATTGGGCATCACGTCCTTGTGGAGCGCTACTTACGATACCAACGCAGACCGTTCCAACTCAGCCAATCTTCCCTTCCTTTGGTGTGACAGATTGTTTATTGTGAATGCGAAGTGAAATGTCCCTTTTGGTTTCTCCCCCTACATTGGTTCCCGATTGTGTTAGTAGACTCGGCAGTGTCTCGGCAGTGTGTTGTTTCATAAAAGTGTCGTGTAGTCATCATTCCACAAGTGCTCCTGATATCGTTATCCTGGAGTAGCATGTATTACACAATGTCTGGGCAAGTTCAATTTCAAGGATACAACGATGCTATCCACTGATCCAGGCCTCCGTTGAGTAGTCTCGGATCCAGCGATGTTCTGGAATCAACTGTTTTGTGAGCTGGTGTGGATTAAACTACTCATTTGAAGAAAAAAAATCAACTACATTAATTTTTCTTCTTGAATTTTCATACCCATGGTGGGAACAAAACATAAATTATAATTAATTTTACATGATTCATCGTACAGCGATGCATGTTTGCGTAGTTTTAAATAGTTAAAAATGATAACTAATCCAGTTTCAAATCTGAACTCAATTCCAAGTCTCTCATTTAACCGGGAAATACCAAGTGTATTCACAGAAGATGTCATCAGTGGTTCATTACTAATTTTAAATCTCTTCACTCCTCCTCACACTACATGCTTTCACGACATGAACTCACCTCCCTATTTTGCTTTGAAACAGGACCACGTGTAGATAATCATGATGAATCATCAAGCAACTAGGGCGTGGGTTGAATGAAGGTGTTATTCAGAGAAATTTTTTCTTGCTAGCAAATGCTAATTTTGGCTTTGAATTTCACGCCTTTCTTCGTCCGGTCGCTCCTTTCTACGGAACTCACCTATGGACCAAAATTCTCAGTTTTGCACCCAGCTTTATCAGTGGCCAGTCCCGCCTTTCACATTCGGCACCCGTCTCAGCTAAACGCTAGCCGTTCGTTACAGCAACATACGACCTTCGCTAGATGTGCGCTTGAAACATCGAAACTCCGTCCAGTCCAAGCAGGATGGGACATTGATAACTTAAAACAAAACAACTTCCAAGGAAAGCGACTATCCTATCGGTATCATAATCAAATTTGCCAAAAATGTCAGCCTGTTCGTAAGCGCGAAACGCCCGTCATGCTGTCGCCTGTCGTCCACCGTTTAGCCGAACAAACCTTGGGCAAGTGAGTGCCACAGACACACGGCTCGGGAAGCAGGATAAATTAAACGTTCGCTTTTAGCACCGTACGTCCGCAATGTCCACGAGTTTTGGGAAGAAAGGCGGAAGGATAGTATCGTCGCTCGTTTGCCCGACACGATCGGCTCTTTCGCCCAAACCGTTGCGGAACCTGCAATGTCTGCTGTGAATGAGCTCGTGACATGAAAGAAAGGTATAAATACCAGCACCACGCGAAATCAGTTTTCATCTATACGTCTCGCACAGTGAAAGGCTAGTTTTTCCTGTCACCATCTCCGGCGATAGAACCGTAATATTCTGATCGCAGTCGGAGTGTGTTCGTGTGCTGCAACAGTCGTAGCGCGGAGCACTGCCAAGGCTGACTGTCTAATGCCGCGCGAGCATGTTTGTCCTCCAGTTGACGTGTTTTTGCGCGTCTCCTAAAGAAACGACGTGCCAGTTTCACCCTCGTGAGAAGGCACGCTGCAAAGACAGGTGCAACATTTGTGCTGATTAATGTCGGCTTATATTCACCATGCTCAACCCACCCGCGTACGGTTCGATGTTTGAGTAATCATACTACGATGGTAATGGAATAAACATCAACAGTTTCTACAACAGTGTGAGTCACACACTAACACAAAACTACGCCGTAGGGTCTGTGATGGCGTACACGCCACTGTACTTAGGAAACTTTGATTCTTAGCAGCCTTTCAACCGTTTTAAAGTTATTCTTTGTGCCCATTTTTCATAACTGAACTTTCATTTCAACTTTTTCTTCAATGCAGTTGCAGGCTAGGAAATAACTAACCCCCCACGCTGTACGGCTTTAAAAACCAACTCGAGCTTTAATATAATCATTATCTTCTCTGCTTACCAACATTTCCATCATTACGCGTTTTTCCGTACGTAGGATATTCAAACACACTTACACTCCTGCCACTTCATATGCCTTCCTTCTCATCTGCCTTAGCTAAACGCTAGACGCAAGCTAAAGATTCACTCCAGCCGTTTACAAGCCTAAGTTCACAGGGTCTGACCACGTCCATCCTCGTGGTAGGGTTATTAGCTATAGAAATATATTAACCAAACACTCGCCTTTGTTATGACACCTTTTTCTTGCCACCCTGGAATATTCTACAAAACGAGGGATAATCATAAACATGTTTGCAGTGGTTTAACCTTTTCTTAACGCGCTACGCCATTCTTCCGTGGCTTAGTCGAGCCCCCGGCATAGTGGCGTAGGGCCACCGCTCGCCTCGGCACCAATGTTTTTCTTGCCAAAGTCTACTGCTAGTTTCTCAGCATGCACTCCAGTGAAAGGGACCGTAGCGAAAATACACACTGCCATCCTATGCCCGTGAGCCTATCCCCAAAAGGGTAAACAATACTAAGCTGAGCATAAAATTATTAAACGGGAAAAATTATGAAACACAAAACCTTATGCGAAGGGGCATCGAAGGGTGGCCGAGGCCCCAGTTTGCATGATGCCTTGTTTCAATCGGGATAGCGAGGAAACAAAACACTACCTTCGTGTGTTTTGATCCCATGTTTATCTACCAGGTTGTGTAAACAAGCTGATATCGGTCACTTCATAGTTTTCATCCACTACAGGGCGAAGAGGGCGCTTACGAGAAGTGTTTGCATATGGAATCAACGTTCTAGAGCGAAAAGTTAAAAATAGCGAAAGGAATTGAGAAGTTTGTCCACCGAAACCTTCCCGAGGCAATCAAAGAAGATTGTAATCCCCGTGATGTGTTAATCTGTGGCTTAAACAAACTCCCCAGATGAGGTAAAGCCGGGCCAGAAATTCTGTATTCTATACTGTGATAAGGTCACTAAGACGCTTCTCTCTTGGATGTAGCAAGCTAAGCAACCTTATTTCTTTTCAATAAACGAAACAAAAGTGTGATTGCGATACGATTAAATCAAGCTGGTATTCTTTCTTTCAAATTTATGAGTTAAAAATGTTTTCCTATCTACGATTCCAGCTTTTAATATACTTGATGCACGTAGTTAATAACAATATGAAAAATATTCGTAATGCTATTCCGATTTATTTTGAAGAACATTTTTGCTTTTAGTGTAAATTGTGATTTCTTCACTGTATTTGCTTATCATACGGGTAGGCTTTTATTCACTATTAAATGGTAAAACCGTGATCCTTTGAAACAATACCTGTCTGCAATAAAATCAGTATTCCTGTAGAGTCGATGCGCGCTAAACACTATTCGAAAGTGTTAAAACGTTATCGTAAATCAAGCCACTGCCACTTAGAGTTTCGTGGGCGATTAAGCGTTGATCGAATTCCGACGGCCCTGTCGGCAACAATAGTTAACGAGCTTCATCCAATTAAAAGAAGGTGTAAATAGATCGTCATAACTTCGATGGTAATACATCATGCCCGTACCATTAACGCACAATGCCGATAAGCTTCGCTGCGAAATACGTGATAAATCATTAGGCTTAACTCCACTCCTCGAATCCGTAAATAAACTCCAACTTTTGATAAGAAAAAAAATCAATTACTTTCGAAACGAATCGTAAATTTCTTCGCCTCTGGTTCCACAGCACGCCAGTGGTAGGTGCGCTCGCAACCGTCATCACACATAGACTATGGATGTTCCGCACGACGGCCAAGCGCACAAGGGCGCTCATTAAATTGTTCCACATGACCTGTTAAATCACTTCATCAATAAAAAAAAAACGTCTAAGATATCACCGAGAAATAATGTGCCAAAAAGAATGAAATATGCGAGGCGCTAGGCGGAAGAGCGAAACTTCACATTCCAACTAACCGGGATAGCGAGTATCCATAGTTATGCTTTATTTCTGCCACCCACTTTTCGCCTCAACGTCGTACGACAAAAATAATCATTGTTGAACTATGTAGGCAAATGGAACAAACCGAGCCTGCATCTTAAAATATACGTCGATCCTATCCAGGAAGCGCGGAAATCCATCGCATGCAGCCCGAACAGAAGCATAGCGGAACAGCAACGGAATAAGTTTCTGACAACCGCACCGTGATAAGAAAGGAACGAAAATTCACCAACGAATCCCCAGCCAAAGCGTTCGAGCATAGGTCTCAAGATCGCTCGTGCACTGCACTCAACATGTGCGCGTTCGCTAGTAATTACGCTTAGGAGAACGATTTTCCATTCCACTGATTGCTATAGCAATGTAAAAAAGTTTGTTCTCCGGCTTGCACCGAAGGGCATATCGCGTTTATTGAACTGACAGACGCTGCAGAAGCCACGATACGGGATAAAACGAAAACGATGACGCTCGTTTGAAGGATACGCATACGCACATGAAATTTCTTGCGAAGTTGCGCATACCGCTACGTTCTTCCAAGTTTTTGGCGGAGACCACATCAAACGATTTGTTGGTAGGTATTTTGTATTGTCATCTATCCTAAATTTTCAGTATGAAGAATTATGAGTACGAACCGAATTTCTGTACGAACCGTTTTTGGA
>JXXA01015358.1:0-11550 GCA_000956255.1 Anopheles punctulatus
TTTTTGTTCATGTCAAAATCACTCACGTTATCTCAAAATATCTCACCATTACCAAGATGATGGTGAGATATTTTTTACATAGATTTTGGATTGCTAAAATATCGATCATTTAGCACTTGGGAGATGTTCGTAGAAACATAATGAATGAAAGAAAATCACCCTCACCATATTCGAGATTAGTTCGTAGCTGTTTGATGCCAGACGTTGACGACTAGTTTTTTTTTCAAATTGACAAACCTGCCACCTTGAAGTATCATCATTAAGCTTTCGGAGGGCCAATAAGTACTGACTTGATCGCAACAAAAGGCAACACTCGATGCTGGTCCTTCGGAAAAACAATAAGAATTGTTCAATATGGTTTCACTCTTTTAGAAACAATAGATCAAATGAGTTAATTATAGCACAAATTCTTTCGAATGTTTGCACACAAATTCGACGGTGAACGATGTTTTAATAATTTTTTATCATTTTTTATCAATAATATTTATTATTCAGATACTTCGTCACTTTAATCATAACCGTTTTCCTTAACTTTTATCGATTCTCCCGCACGTTAGGAGCACGAAACTCGCCTTTCATAGTACGACTCACGTCTAGCCGTCGGTTGCAGTTCACACAATCACAACTTACTATCCTATCTTACAGCGGGCTGCTACAAGCGGCATGCTTGAAATTAAATTCAATTCAACAAAGAAACATAACACATCGATACCTGCTGCGAGTGCTGCCAGAACAGTCGCACCTAGCCGTGACGTCACGTGAGCGAAAATTTAACGCCCGGGAAAGCCTGGGGCACATGCAGAAGGGCTTCATTCTCGTAATTACACCTGGAAAAGCGGGAACATATGAGGGCTGCATCGGGTGCGGTGAGCGGAGTAAAAGAAGAGAGAGAAAAAAAAATACACACACACAGATCCTGTTCGAGTAGAAATTAGGCCCGAACCCGAATTATGTGCCCGCAGACCGCAACCGTAATCAAAATCACAATTAACAGCCAACGGAACGGCCCTTCCTTCCGGCGAGCGATTCACACGTCGTGTGCTTTAAACAAAAAAGAAGTGGGTTTTGAAGCGGGTTAAAAGTTTTGTCCTGCACACAAAAGGAAACAAAAAACATAAAAAATCCAAGCAACCCAGCGAACGCAGGCAGCAGCAGGTTGCTCCATCGCCTGCTCCGACCGTGCCGCTGCTACTGCTCGGGGGTTTTTCTTCGCAGCCCTGTGGATTTCGTCTGCATTGTTCCGTTCCCGTATTCGCTCCCGTTCGCTTTCTCCACACGCGTATCGCGGTAACGAACACTTTCCGAATCCGAAACGCTAAAATCTACCTACGGTTTGTGTGTGGGTGTGTTTTTGTTGATGTCTGTGGTTTTATGTGTGTTCTTAGCATTAAACTTTTATTACACCTCACATGCCCGCATGAAACGTACCAATTTCGTCTGAGTGTGAGGGTTTGTTTTTTTTCTGTTTTTTGCCGAAGCGTGTGAACTGGCACCCTCCCGGTAATTCCGCACCCATTCGGTTCCGTTGACGTGGATCCGGTACCTGTGTATTTTTCGGACTCGATTTTGTATTTTTACTCTGGCACTCTCTCTCTCTCTCTCTCTCTCTCTTGCCCACACCTGCACCTATGCGTACAAAGGTATAAACATTCAACCCACCCCCACATCTCCAACATTCGAACCCTCAGCTGCGCCGGAAGTTGGTGTAGTTCGAATGAAAATAATTAGCCCTTTTAAACGGTTATTTTTGATCGTTTTCGCAATTGTTTCCTTTCGACCTTTTAATTTTTGTTGCGGATGTTTTTTTGTCACTGTTGCTTTAGCATGTTTTGAGTTTACTCATCTTCTCCCTTGCTTTAGCGCCTCCCTTTCTTTAGCGGTTCGTATTTTGCTTTTGATTCATCGAGGGACGCCACTTGCATAATTTCTGCCCGTTTTATATTACAAATTTCACTCACAGTTCGTTTCCCATCGTGTGCGTTTTTCGTATGATTTGTTCATCCGTAAGTTTTCTTCTTCCAAATTACCTGTTTTTTTTTGTGTGTTCGTATGTGTTACTGTTTTGCTTCGTGTGGTTTGCCTATTCCAGTAAGTTGGCATTACTTTCATCATTCGTTTTATCATTTTTAATTTTAATATTTTGCTCTTGCTCTGTTTTTCACTCTCTCTCTTTCTCTCTCTCTCTCTCTCTCTTTCTAACTATTTATTTTCAACTGTTTGTGCTTGTGTTGACTGTATGGGGAGACATTCCTTCATAGTTGATTTTATTGTTCTATTTGCGCTAACGCTCGGCTAGCGCTAGCTGCGGACAGTGTCTGCTCGCATTCAAAGCGATTCATTACACCAGTATGCTCAATTAAAACTAACGACACCAACATCAACACTCGCCATGTACAGCCTCAGTCAGGTTTGCTTACGGGCGTTTGTAGCGCGGACCATTTGTTTGCGCTATCTTTGTCCGTTTTGAAGGGTTTTTCTCCGGTGAACACAAACACGTGCCGCAGATTTAATTTTATTACACTCTCGCTTTCCTCACATATTTGTGTGAGAGAGAAAATAGAGAGAGAGAAAGTGAAAGAGAAAGAGCGATAAAAGGGAGTTGATATTAACAGGACAAAAAGTTTCTTTCTATTCTGTTTCCGTTCTTTTTATTGTTTGTGTTTCCGAAATGCATAGCCATATCAGCGATGCATGTATCTTCGGAATAACTTTTCGGAATGTAAGGAAACAAGAATGTACTTTCATCCGTTTGATTTTTTGTCCTTCTTCATACTGACACTTGGTGGCACAAAAAAAAAACAACACGAACGGTCGAACCACTCAAGGCTTAGGTACACGGGTGGCTTTACTGGTGCACAGCTTTGCAAGGTAAAAATTCACAGCGGAAAAGCAAACGAATAAAACAAAAAAATCAATCTAAGCCCAGTCGCCCGAAACCTGATATTTGTCTATCTATCGCAACGATCCTAGAATTAAACGTTCGCTGCGTCCCGCGTCACAAAATGGTTTCAATTTTGCATGGACCAACGTTTCCCGCATGGACACTCCCTTCGATCACTGAGGATGTTGTTTATTGAATTATTTTGTGGTGGTTTTGTTTTTGTTTCCTGTTACGTTTGCTTTGTTTAGAGCAGCTAGCATTCACATGCTTCGCGAACCATCAACAAAATGAATACTCGAACGTGTAAGTTTGCCCATCGTCACCAATGTGCTTGTGTGTATTTTATTATTAAAATGTCTCCCTAGCAATTTTTTTTTTAAATTGCGATGCAGTAGCCCCTTGTTCGATCTTCCTGCCATTCGCGACGTGACGAAGGAAAATAGGGACGCCATTCCGGAGTGATCGGTTAGCGCGGGACGAAAACACGAGAAGCTAAAGTTTTCATTCTTCCGTTGCGATCGACACCACCGTTGGTAGACCGGGTTGTGAAGATGAAAAATAAATGCAAATCGATCATGGGAATAGATATGCAGATGGCGTGTGCCGGCTCGTTCGGGCAGAAAACGTTCGCTCCGGTGCAGAATGTAATCCGCTCGAGCGTGCATACGCGCTTGCAACGCTTGCTTTGATCAGTATCCAATCGGTCGAAGCATCCACCTCCGCGCTGGGAATCGAACCGAAATGCCGTTTCGTTTTCTCCTTGCGGCGATATCACGAAAATTGATGATGTAGCTATCAGGAAACATAAATTATTTTTTCCTTTCCTTTTGACAAAAACAAGGAAACGTAATTGTTTTTCTTGGAAGCTGCTCAACATTGTTCGATTTGTACAGGGGACAGCTTGAATCCATCAATGACGTTTCATACAGGGGCAAAAATGGAAATTTTTGTTCAATGGCTCAATCCTCAGTGCGGCCTCTGCTCATGATTATGCAAACCGCAAACCGCGATCCATTCTCAGTTGAATGCATTACGAGAAAGTATTTCCCCGAAATGCTGCAACGCTTTAGGGAGAAAATAATAAAATTAACTTGGAAATCGTAGACAGTACTGTTTCTGTTTAAGATGTGTATTGCTGGCGAAGTGTTTGAGGCGTGAAGGGATTGGGGGAATAATTAGCTTTGAACCTTATGTCCAACAGATGGCGCTAACTTGAGTAGGCACGACCAGTATGAAATTTAGTACGACTGTAAATAAAAAATGTTACGAGTACTTGAAAATTTATAACTGGCCATTAAGAAAAATAAACAATAATAGGCCAAAAATGGCTTCAGATTCAGTTGTGGGCACGCGTACGGGTTCTTTTTATAAATCAGATTTCATTTCATTGCTTTTTCATATAAATGAATATACTATTTATAAGTTAATGATCTAAAACAAACTAAAGCAAATTACCAATGGGGCCAACGCTGGTAAAATAACGATCAGAACAATGCGTTTTAATCCTACTCCTCCCAGCTTTGTGCTCGCTAGCACGAGACACATTTTTGCCGATCTAAAACATAGTCGATTTGAAACTGACTGAGTAAATCAGGCTTTTTATTATTTAAATGCTTATTTCCGTCGGCAGCATAGGCAACTCGAGCGTAGATAATCATGCTGCGGCACGGGCAGCATCGTTTTCCGCACCGACAATGCCATGCATCGAGCAGTGCACCGAACCGGACTGAAAGCAAACGCAATTCATTACCATCACAACACGATCCTACGATTGGAGAGCGTTAGAATGTTGTCTATTCCAAGCTTCGGAAACCAACTGCAGCCACGTGGCTTTGGCTTTGGCGTTGAAACCGGGTCTGAGTGGTTGGTGGGAGATGCTCGTGATGAAGCTGCAATTTGAATTGCACCACGCCCGGGCTAAACCGCTGGCTGCTCGATCTCTAAATAGGCTACTTTATTCTAGTTTCCAACTATCCCCACCACACCTCCGCTTCCAACCGAGCACGAGATCGAGATAAAACTGCTATAATTTGCATTTTTAATCGTTTATGCAAATACCATCAACGATTCAGATCTTTGCCACCCACCGCTTACCCGTCCAGTTCCACAAGTTTTCTTTTTGCGGCAAGATGGAGGCGCCTGGTGGTGGTTGGACCAAAAGCGAGCCGGAAGCTTATCTTCATCGAACTATCGCCGACGCCCTCACTTACCGCCTTTACTTAAAATAAAAGTTTCTCCCCCGTTCCCGGGCACTTCGCCCCCACTTGAGAAGCTGCCCTTGTGCGGAGATAAGTGTGTTTTATTCATGATTAGTTGCCCGGGGAGCGGCGCACCTCATTCGGTCGCCTCATTATTTAACCACTCCGCGGAGCGAGCTTGGCGAGAGTAGTAGCGCATGCTAACCCCACGCTAAGTGGTGCGAGCCCCCAGCCGCTCGCTAAGTGAGAACTAATCCGCATGAAGATTTCCAACCGAAAAGGGCACATTGAGGAACGGGAAAGTTTCATTGGACGTGCAAACTTTTATATTACTTTCTGCTGGTCGGACGGGTAAGTAAGAAAGGGCGTTTGTGTTTGTGTTTTTTTTTGCAATGAACCAACGTTTCTTACACTGTTTGCCGTATGATTGAGCGATCGGTTCCGTTTCGCAGGGATTTTTCATGGCATGGAAAGTAATTTAACTCTGAGCTAATGTTAAGCATAGCCCAAAAGTCTTGTTAAAATGTTAATCCAGCGCACCCAACACGATTTCGAACGTAAGTTCCTACATAGAATTAGGCACCACTTTTTTAAAGGTGCTACTATTTTGGTGCACAAGAAGAGAAGTGTCTCGAATTTAATTCAATTGAATTAAGTTTGTTTTTCGCGTACACTGGAAAAAAAGAAAGAAACCTCATCACCATGGTGATATTCGGACGCTTCCTAAAATGGTGTTGCATAGAAATCCATTATCGAAAAATATGTTGTATCGCAATCCATTTTTGAGAAATATTTTGTATGATTCTAGTCGTGGGCACAATTTTCTAAGAATCAAATTGCTATTCCTACCATCACGGCCTCATTAAAATTGAGTGTGATAGCACTGCTCTTAGAGGAATAGCTAATCCTAAAGCGATACACTTTTCTCAAGCGCTTTCAAACCTTTTAAATATTCTATCAAGAAAGCGATGCATCAAACAGTGTGGCCTGTCGGTTCTTCGCGCACCACACCAGCGCTGGCTGTTAATTTGCCTCCATTTGCTCTGCAAATGATCCCTCGCTCAAGCAGAAGCTTTTTGCGCCACCACTGACGTAACCGTGAAAGCGAGCGCAAAGTAAATCGAAGAAAATAGAATGCAAACTTTACCCACCGTACGGCCGACAGCAGATGCCAAATCGTGAAGTGAAATCGCTCGAGGAAGTTGTGGTGAATACAAAATCATAAAAAAATAAAAAAAAGAAAACTAAACAATCCCATCCCCCGTCCGAAGTGCAGGATTTACTTCACCGAAACGGACCGGCGAACTACGTTTGTTTAATCAATATTTCATCGTAAATACTTTTATCCGCTGTGCAGTGGCTAGCCTCCCCACTGACGTCCACTAGAAGAGCACCTTCATTTAGGAGCAATCGGTCTCGAAGGTCTTCGGTTCGATTCGATTTGCTTGCCGGGTTGGAAGGAAAGTTCGAACAAACCGCTATTAAGAGCCGTCGCGCTTCACGGGAACGGTGGAGAGGTGAAGTGCAATCCCAAAACGGCATGATTGATTTTGGAACGATATCGAAATGTGTTTGTCTTGCTAATGATCGGCATGATTGATTCTCTGCGGATGTTTTTTTTCCTATTACTATTTTGCAATTGTTAGCACTGCAGCAGATGCAGCAGGGTTTCCTGCAGAGATTCCGGCAGGGTTAGCTACCCGTGGGCAAAAGTAAACGAAGGTGGAAGACAACATTGTAAGCTGAACGCATGCAAAAGCCACCAGAGTGCCACCGGAGGCGTTCGAGGGTTTTCGTGTATGTGCCCTATTTGCCAGACCAAACAAAACGCACCCGGTCTCCGGAACGGGCGGTGTGTTGTACTTCCGACGTTTGCTTATCTTCCCTGTCCCCACAAACCACAATCCCTTAATTGCTCCTCCTGCCGGCCAGTAAAGATCTAACGTCTAAACCTTTTTAATGCTAGAAAACCTGTACAAAATATTTATACGCATGTCGCTGGACGTCCCGGACGGGGCGGGCCCGTTTTTAAACTACATCGAACAATTTAATACTTTTGCTGAAGATAGTCTTAACGGAGAGCAGAAGGGAAGCGGTTAGTATACAGAGCGGAGTTTGTGTTCGTCCGACGGGCGGCGGTTCGTGGTAAGGCTCGTGCCGTCGTCGTGCACCGTTTGGAGGCCTCGGACCGTCCCCGGACCGGGCTTCCAGCTGCACCAGGTGCGTCAGGATCAGACCGACGCTGGCCGGCAGCAGGGTAAGCAGCGTCACCAGACAGCAACCGAACCGGGCCGGGAGCCGCAGCCAACCGCAACGATATGCGGTCGGTGACAGCAACGTACCGGCTCCGGACGTGGCCGTCGGGCTCTTGTTCGGATGTTGCATTGCGGCTGGCTTTTCACCTGCAACGAGAAGGGAGAAAAGAGAGGGAAATAGAGAGAGAGAGATATGTAGAACGCAGTAAGATTATCACATCGACTGCAGATAAATGTGGAGGGTTGTGCGCTGAATTCAGGAGCTTTAGTTTTGGCGAAGCGCACACGTACGAGGCAAAAAAAAACGGTCGGTTGGCTATGCAGAGATTGTCAAAAAATTTGATTTGACAATCCGCCTGTCATCGGTGTCCGGCTGCGTGAGTTATTGTCATGGAAACTGTGCTCACCATGCTCGTCGGAACGGCTATAAACGATCGGAATGACAAAAAACCGCAAACGCAGACTGGGACACAAAACAGTTTATGAACGAAATCTCGAGAGTAATCTCTTAAAGTTGTTGAACAAAACAAAAAAAAACACACACAATTCGGGCAGTGCACGGTGGGTGGACGTGTGGGAGAACAATGCACGATGCATGCAGCGTGTAGGTTTATTTCTGTGGCGTTTAATTCAAGTGCATCCATCGAAAGCTTCATCCAGCTCGTCCACGCGGGATACCATCCTCCCGATATGAAAATAGCGCAGGCACGAATGCTTGATTTACATTCCATCCCGTCGGTGGTTTCGCGATGGATGGATAAAATCGTTTCAATTCACTGTCGGCCTGTCGGATACATTTGTTTCCATTCGCTTTGCGACAGGCGTAATGGTCAGGCACTTCAACGGATAGCGTTCGATCGTTGTTTTGCTCAGCCGAGATTTTGTAATTCAATTGAAAAGGCAATAAAAGGGCTCTTTAAAGCGTGGCTCTTGTAAGTGTTCATTAATAAGTAGTATTTTTTCAACCTTCACGTAGCTTTAAATTTAAAAAAAATTGTTTTGTTTATTCCGGATTGAGTAATTTAACGCCTGAAAGGTTCGCATTAACCGCAAAAAATCGCCCTATCGCCTGGAATTTAAACAAAGCTTTTATCACTGAGCTCGAATGACATAATTATCATACACGTTTCAGAAGGATTATTAGATTGATGATTTGTAGAAACGCTGAATAAAGACATTTTAAAAGCATTCAAAGTTAGCTACAGAAGGTTTGATATCTTAATGTTAGTAAATGATGGTAAGCTAGAAAAATGATAATCAAACTAGGTTTTTTTATTAGCAACCTTAACTCAATCCTTCCTTTTCGTACAACTACTTTTTCTCTCGCTTGTTCAAAAATATTGCATCCGTTTCTCACGTACTAAGGTAATTTTGAAGGATAAGTGCCAATCGAATAACAAATCGAATTTGGATTAATCAATGTTTCACGAAAGGTTTACTTGTTCTGGAATCTGTATTTTATTAAAAAAAAAAAACTTTACACAATTTATGTTTGTCCAAGCTTTCACTTCCACGGTGAATCTTTACCCCATAAGGGAAAGTTTCCTCCTTGATAGCTTTCTCTGGTCAGAGGATAAGTCACCTTCGTGTTAACCCTATTTATCGGCCAACAAACTTTGACCTCGTCTCCATCATTCATCATCCCAGCGAAACCGAAAAGCAGCTCCATCGCACCAGCTAACCAGCCCCACACACTAAATGACTCATTCAGCTAGGGCACGGTGGAACCGGTTTTACCGGTGCGGTCTGAAGCCATTGACAGCATTCATCAATTTGATGTCAACACACGCTCAACTTACTGCCACTGCCCGAAAATACGCACACAACACGCTTTTGTAAACAAAGGTGTTTCTAACCCCTCTCGTCGACTGGTCCAGAGTGTAAAGGTAGGGTTTTTTTTGGTTCATCCCCCTACTACCGACTGCAAAGGTACGAAGCATGCTTTGATGAAGATTGATTTCATTGGGATTTTTCCTCAGCTAGTGGTCGCAATAGTATTGTCGTCCATTTTCCCTTTGTTTTGCAAAGAAGCATTTTTTTGTGCGTTTCCTTAAACAAACTAAATCATGTGTAAAGAGATATGATTTAAGCAATCAACTTGCGTTGTCGTGCCTTGGTTACGCCTGCAGCGCTAGGGTTGAGCACTGGGGCCGGGCAAAATTGATTGAATTTCAAAGTTGTGAGTTTTTCCTGCAAAGGTGCGTCGTAAACATGTCAACCTTCTCTCGCCGTACCGCGTGCGTATGTGTGGGCGACGACACTTTTGCACTTATTGGCTTTTTATTCCATTTTTAACCAGCTCGCCGCCTCGCAAAAGGTGCGGTCGCTTGAATCAACACCGTGTCAGCACCGTATGGCTCATAAGCAATGTTTATCAGCAGGTCGGCACCAAGAAATCCCCGGGGCGGGCGAGCTGAACCTTTTGGTCGTGTGTGGGTATAGTTATAGGCGGTTTTTTTGTTGGTGCTGACGGGCAACGCACACGCCACCGGGTCCATAACTTGACCAAAATAATAATAAAGAAAAGAAAAACCGAGCATTGGTTGGCGAATAAAGTTGTTCCTGTTTTAGGTTGTTTTTTTTTTCTTTATGTATCCCTTTTTCGTCCCACAAAATGTGCCATTCGAGGAGCGTCGCAGCATGGATGGCGCAGAAATTTACATAAAAGGTTAACCTGACCTCAGCTCGTGCTACTGTTGCTGGTATACACACATACGCCCACCCTGAATCTAACCCCTTCGCTTAACACGTTACACATTTTACACCGGGGGGGTTTTTTTTGTGGGAAACTTTCTTGGGGGATAATTTTTTGCATTATTCCTGCGCCGCAATATTCTGCTCTGCGGGCATGTTGCAAAATAAACCACGATAAAAAATGAAAGTTTTTCACCGCAAAAATGCCACTGTAACGTGTAAGTTTCCTGCTGCTGCGATGCAATGGCACAAGGACGTGTGTGGGGGAAATCGCTTGAAGCAAGATCCTTGTTGCTGTCTTCGGAATATGTCAATGGTACTTTATGCTCACCTTTCATAGGTAATTCTTTGTGCTCTCTCGGATGCGAAAGATGAATAATTCTTGAGCTCACAAAAAGTATATTTTTTTTACCTACAACTATCAGCTCAAGACATACGTGAGTTACTCAAGAGCTCGGAAAATGCATAAACCTCTCGCACAGAACTGCTTACTTCAGAAAGTGCATCAATTACGCGATGGGTTTCATTTCTGACTAATTGCTCAATTACCACGAACGTTAATCTGTATTGACGTCTTTCCATTTTGTTGTTTTTTTTTCCTTCTTTAATAGAAGAATGCTATGTACGTTTCATTTCGTTTGTACGTTTTATTTCGTTTGGTACGACAGCTGATTTTTTAGATTGTTTTTTTCTTACCTTGTTCATGGTTTCTGAACATATTTGTTTTCTCTCTCGGTTTCTCATTACAGCATTACAGCATTACATTCACCAGCACTATTCAAAAGTAGACTTTCGCAGGTGTAATCAGTCATGATAGTTTTATCATCTGAGACAGTTTTTTTTCCTTTTGTTTGTTGCTATGTGTTGCATGCATCAAAAGCATCCTATTTATTTTCGGCGGATGCATCATATCGCTTCTACGTCGAATTGTTTCATTCACGTATCTCATTATGCTGCTGCCGTTTTTGCGAGTTGGGTTTTAAAATGGGTTTAAAAGCAATTAAATAAACTTTTTACCGTACATCCCGGGTGCTCGGGCAAAGTAAATCAATTACAACAAACTATGCGCACAGACGCCAGTGTGTGTTTGCGTGTGGGCGTGTTTGTTAGCTTCCAGAACACACATTCCTCACACACACACACTTGCAGAACAGAAAACTACAGAGTAATTTACAGGATGAATTGAGGAGCGTGTGGGCTCTAGAGAACCAGAGCGAACCGGAAAAGCCAGCCGGAGCAAATTAAATCGTGCACGGAAACTTTTGCCGCTTTGACAAAAACTCAAAGACGCTTAAACTTTCGGTAAATTATGAGCTAGCCCTCCTCGGGGAGCGAGCGAACGGGATGGAGTGTTCCGGAAGCTCTCCACGCGCCACGCACCCTTTCTTCAGCTCTCCCCGCCACATACAATAGTTTTCCGGTGCACGTCCGACGAGTTTTCTCCTCCGCCGAACGATAGAGAGATAATTCCAGCCCGTTATCCTTCCGCGCCCATCCGTTGACCATCCGGCCAACAAATGGG